>JAJMAO010000090.1:0-68659 GCA_030572575.1 Scheffersomyces insectosa
ATTTATGGGTGGTTAGTAAATATTGGTTCCGTTTGCAACCACATTTTTTGACTTTCACCATTTTAGTTTCCCGTCTTTCCGCGAACTTTTTTAATCTTTTCTCAAACTTTATTAGTCTTCAATTGTGAAAAGTATTCTAACTATGAAAAGAAATATATAAGTATCTAGAACGTATATAATTCATTTTGTATGTGACTTTTTTATAGCAAATAAACATTGTTCTCTAATACTTCAAAACGTAGACTAGATGAAATTATCGCGCCTCAATTTGGATTACTAGAGCGAAGTATTGTTAAGGGGGGTGCGAATATTGTCTGGAAAATACTGTATGCATCATGAACGGAGCAGAGAGTTTGACAGAAAGCTCGTAAATTGACGCTATTATTGGTGTACTGATGTTCTCCGTCTTCACTTGTGAAATTGTTCACTGCATATCAATCCAATTTAATTCGATGATGTAATCGCTTATGTCACTTGAAATATTTCGTAGTGTAAGGTAGTATGACGAGGTATGGCTGTGTCATGACGTTGTCTTTCGAAGAGACGATACGGCTTAAAGTCAATTGATGGATTCGGTATTCAGGTGAGTGGTCAATTGTGTCGAATCTGCGTTTTCACGCCAATTTTTCATTAAGTTGGTAGGATTTTTCACTCATAATGGGCCGTTCAAGTACAGTATGAGCACTCTACACGGCTCTATGGGTTGATATTCGTCGAGAAATATGTGTATTACCTCTTTTAATCGTATATACAATAATAATAAAATCATCTATTGCCCAAAAGATCGGAAGAAACTTATGGGTTTTGCTTGACGAAGTCAACACCCTTCTTGATGTTAGCAATCAAGGTCTCCTTGGCAAGCTTGACCAACTCCTCTTCGTGGTTGGACAATTCACCCAATGAGTGGATGGTCTTGACACCCTCAACACCCAAGGTGACCTTGGAGGAGAAGAACTCAACACCCTCGGCCTTGAACAATGGAGAGTCGACGAAAGATGGCTCAATGACATCCTTCTCACCGGACAAACCGTCAAGAACGGAACCAGCGAATCTGGCACCGGCTTGGGCCATGGATAAAGTGGCAGAACCAGCACCATCTTTAGCCTGGACAACTTCGTCACCACCGAATTGGATTCTGTGGATCAAAGCGTCTCTGGTCTCGGTGTCCAAGTCCTTGTGGTTGGTTTGAGACAACAATGGGACGATGGTGATACCGGAGTGACCACCGACAACGGTGACCTTCTCGTTGACTGGGTTGGTACCAGCGACCTCAGAGACGAATCTCGAGGCTCTCAAGACGTCCAAGGTGGTGACACCGAACAACTTCTTTGGGTTGTAGACACCCTTGGACTTGAAGACCTCGGCGACAATTGGGACGGTGGAGTTGACTGGGTTGGAGATGACCAAGATAGCAGCGTTTGGAGCGTGGTCGGCAGCAGCCTTGGCCAAGTCTCTAACGATGGAAGCGTTGGTGTTGAACAAATCGTCTCTGGTCATACCTGGCTTTCTTGGGACACCAGCTGGGATAAGAATGACATCGGCACCGGTCAAAGCCTCGGCCAATTGGTCTGGGTTGTAACCCTTGACGGTGGAGTTGGTTGGGACGTGGGAGACGTCGGCAGCGACACCTGGAGCACCTCTCAAGTCGTAAAGGGCCAAGTCGGTGACCTTGTGGTTCAACTTCATCAACAAGGAGAGAGGTTGACCGATACCACCACCGGCACCTAAAACGGCGACCTTGTGGGCGTTGGCAGCAGAGGCAGAGAATGATCTCTTAGCGATTTTCGAGAACATTGTTTGGATGATGGTGCTAGAGTTACTGAGAATAGCAGATGCTAACAGAAGAGAACCAACAGAACTGGGAATATTCGGCTGCGACAGAGGGGATTTCGCTCTAGTTATATACTGGCCGAGAAATCAGGCTAAGGAATTGGACGGGAATTGGCACCATTGAGAGACAGGATATGGGGATGAGGAATTTTTCACTGACGGCATAGGGAGAGGTTATAGGCGGTTAGGGAGAGAGCTGTGCGAATAGCGAGAGAAGTGTGGATGACGTGGGGAGAAATGGGCGAAAAGAGAGCGAAAAGAGAAGTGGCTAGGGAGAGTGTTAACGAGACTTGAGGGATAAAACTGAGACAATTCTCGAGAGATCTCATCGCTTTAGGGAGCCATCCCCAGTATTTTATCGACAACAGTGATGTATTATAGCGAGAGTGCTGGAGTACCTCGAGGAAGATAATTGCAACTTCATTTGGAGTCAATTGAACAACCACAAAACACGCCGCCCGCTGTTTAGGACCACTCCCATCAACCAACATCCCAGGGACAGACGGACACGGAGAAAATGTGGAGCTGGACCTGGGAATTGCAACCGTCGTTGTCGGCGACAGCATCCACTGACCAATGAGAGTGGATTATTTCCTGTGTGGGGCCCCGAAAGACCGATGAACCTGAGATCACAGGCACGTGATATCAAACCCCAGACATCGGAGATGGAACCGAACTGGAGAGAGGTGATTGGGGATTCAATTCCCGGTGGAAATTGCGGCTAGCGTTTCAAAGGCACATCTAATGGTGTTATTACGTGTGAAGACGTTTCCTGAGCTGTTTTTCAATCAACTTCAGCTCCTTCTCCACACTATTTAACCTCTCCCATCGACTCTGAGTCCTCTCCTCCACAGTCCTCTGGTCCCAGTTTTTCACGTTTCTCCCTGCACGCTGTTTCGGTAATATAACTAGAGGACCCGAAAAATGCGAGCCGAGCGATTTTGGATTTTGCAGTCATTAATTTGGGAAAGGCTGGAGATGGGTATTAATGCCGTAGTTGAGGTCTAGGCAGTTATGATGAAAGATTGTGTTCATATCGAATAAATAGGGAGAGTGGTTGGAGTTGGAAAAGTATGTAATAACAATTGCTATTTATATCTGGATGTTGTCAAAAATGGTAGTTATTTAGTGTGGACCAGCCACACTTCTTGAGAAAGTTAAGAAAAGTACTAAAAGTATATAAAAATAATGGGAGTAATGAAAATCCGATTCCCATTGAAAAGTCATAAAGATCTAATAAACGTTGTCTCTATAATATCAGAGGAAGACCTACTAGAGCCAATATTCCCTCCGAGAACTCTCGATAAAATGGAACACTAGCATACTGTTGTAAAATTCGACACGTTTTCCACTCATCATAGATAGAATAGAGAACTGCACTATTTTGCAGAATTTCCGAGTTTAATTCAGCTTCAGCGGCATACCTTAGTATAGCAGCTATACTTGGAAGTCTCGATTTGGTTCTATTTAATCGTGTCTTTTGTAGCTAGAACGTATCGTTAACTATATATTTTGCAACCACCCACACTTCGGTTGCATTTTGAGGAGCATTAAGAGTAGGCGACGTAGTTTGATATTTACGATTACTACACTAGCTCTAACTATACGTATGTACAAGTGTCTAATTCTTCACATGGCAGTATTTCCCCCAAATCCAGCATCAGTAATATCTAATTCAACTACCATTCGCCAGTCTCTACCCCTGCAATAATCTACATGATAAAGCACTGCAAAGCAATGTGCCAAAATTGAAAATAATACTAAAATTAACTTACATACGATGCATCCATAAGATTCTAATTGTAACAGGAAAACTACCTTTCTTCTTATACATTGCACTCTAATCTCTACTACTACTACTTCTCTTCTCTTCATGTCCCTAAAAAGCCCCACTAAAAGCCGCCTAAGAAAAGTGCGCGCCAAACAAAATCTCGTCCTCCCATTTCTTAACTATGGAGACATCTTAAAAACATCTGCACCATCTTCAACTAAAATTACAATAGCTGGAGACCACACTGATATCAGTTCAGCAGTACTGGAAACATCGCCATGTCCAACAAAAAGATCGCTGAAAAGCATTCCATGGATATTCCACACGTGACGGCGGTGGAATTGCCATTGATCGTCAACAATACTGACCGTGCCATTGGTATGATCGGAGGTAAACAAAAGATTTCATCGGTTATCAACTCACCCGATAAATCTGGCAATCTCAACAACCACACCATGCTCGAAAATACGTTGGAATTGAGGTTGAGAAAGGACCCTCATCACCACCCAGTACAGTCACTGTTCAACACCAGCGAAAAAATCTTGTTGAAGGTGTCCATACCCAAGGGAAGCATACCGAAGGACTACAAAGAGAATCCTCTGAAATACTCGATAAAGAGCTTGATCGAGTTGAATGATCAGAACAAAGAGACCCCAAAGCACAGAACACAACCCGTGGCGATCATAGACAAAACCTACCTGTTCAAATCAATAGCTGACTTCCAGATATCGACAAAGAACAACAAGATGGTTCAAGACTTCAATAAGTCTATTCTTCATTCGAATCGCTATGACACGTTACAAGAATACTTTGAAAAACATCAAAAGTTCAACGGAATGTCTGACTACAAAGATGCAGACGGCTACTATCAAAATATCGACCACCAATTGCCTCCTCCTCCAATCTTAAGCCCTATCCGATTTCCATATGATTATAGATACCAAAAGAATCCGTTCACAACGGCAGTGAAAGATGCACAGAGCGGTGATGTCAAGGTCTTTTCAACGAAACAAACCATCAAATTATATACTAAAATGATCGATTACAACACAGCTGTCGTACCAGATGCACCAGCAGAGCAACTCATTGCCAACCTAAAAGATTTAGAGTCCAAGAAATTGGCCGTCAACACCATTGAATCGGAATTGCTAAGATGTATCAATTGGTTGAAGGAGATCTTCGAAATCAAACCCATATGGCTCCGTAAACAATTGGAAGATATCGTATCCGAAGACTTAAAAAGATTCATAAAGCAAGCATTACCATATGTCACGTATATTTACAAAAGTGGGCCATGGAGATTCTGCAACATCAAATTTGGCGTAGATCCTAAAAGCGATAGTTCATATTGGATATATCAGAGTGAGTACTTCAGAATCCCTGGTTTGAAGTTTGTAATGCCCCGTGTCCCATCCAAACGTATCGTACCAAACACAATTATCGAAAGTAACAAAAGAAACAAAAAGGGTCCTGATGCCAAGGAGGTACAAGTATCGGAGTACCTTTTCTTCAACGGAGTGACGTTACCGTCCACAGTAACGTACCAAATGGGAGATATCCTTGATTTAGACATTGCAACAATGATCGAGGACCACCAAAGCTACTTTGGGCAGGATTTCTGGAGAGAACTGCCAGACTTCCAAGACGGATGGATTAATAAACAAACTATGGAAATAGTGCGGCGGATTGTTCGTTACAAGCTAGACAGAATAGTTAAGGAAGAGCCAATGGACCAGAACAAGATTTACAAGATCATGAACACAGACTATACTGGTAATGACGACAATGCAATGGAAGTGGATGAGGATGTCAAGGAAGAGGAGGACGTGGATGCAGAAGTTGACGGCGAAGAGATCGAGGTCGAAGAAGAGGAGAGCGAAGAACCAGTGGACGAGGAGAATTTGATGAATAGAATTGATCAATTAAACGATGATGCATCTAACAAGTTGAGCGAGTTGGTTGGGTTCATAAAGCAGGATTTGATAGAGGATGAGTAGGCTGTGTAGCGAACAGTTGAGAGTCCATCATAGACGGTATGATTGAAGTTAAGCAGGAGATAGCTCATTGTTTTGCTGTGAAAGTGATCGTCCCAGCATAACGAATGGGGACAATGATGGCTATTTACACTCAGCGATATATATATTAGTTCTTCCATACTTTCACATAGTTCAATCGCATAGTTGAAATGCATTTAGCAATGCCAACGCCTACATCTACATACGTCGGTTGAACGTAGCATCTTCTGAGAATGCCATTAGAAGAGAAGAGCCATGTAACGCCAACGAGGTCGTCTAGTTGACACTCCATCATTAGTTGACGCTGTCTAGAATTTCCTTTAGACTCTTTTACGATAGTTAACACTCACATAGTTAATATACCCATAGTTATCTCCCATAGTTAACACTCACATACAAACACGACCTCTAGTACATAACTAACATATCGCAGATCATACAAAATTAGCACTTTCATACACTATTATGCCATACATACTACATATACCATAGTTAATACATATACCATAGTTAATAGATATACCATGGTTAATACATATACCATAGTTAATAGATAATACATATACCATAGATAATAAATATCCCATAGATAATACATATACCATAGTTAATACATATCCCATAGAATACATATCCCATAGAATACATACACCATAGCTAATACATATACCATAGCTAATACATATCCCATAGATAATACATATACCATAGATAATACATATCCCATAGATAATACATATACCATAGTTAATACATATCCCATAGAATACATATCCCATAGAATACATACACCATAGCTAATACATATCCCATAGTTAAAACATATCCCATAGAATACATATCCCATAGATAATACATATCCCATAGATAATACATATACCATAGTTAATACATATACCATAGCTAATACATATTCCATAGAATACATACACCCATAGTTATCACTCTCACTGCTTCCATAGTTAAGTCTCTCACTTCTTCCATAGTTAAGTCTCTCACGCTCTCCCATAGTTAGGGCCCCCCACTTCTCCCATAGTTAACTTCCTAGCTAACTGCTCCCTGCAGGATCCCAGAAGTAAACACGTTAAGCGTTCTCAGTGCTGCAAGAATCCAAAGTGACCAGTGTTCTTTTACAACCATCTGCAATTAGATAGCTACTCTGGTCAGTTATACGTGTAGAAGAAACTAGGACGTCACAGCACATCCGTGAGTACTACCCTGTATCAACAAGAAAACACCAAATACAAATACTCCGCAATTACCGCCATGACTAAAGCCACCGAAGCCCTTTTGGCAGTGTTCTCCGTGTCCGCTGTCTACTTTGCATTGTACACTGGCGTGATCCCAGTGTCGGAGAAAATCCACAGCGAGATCCTTCCCTTCTTGCCCTGGTGGGCATTGGTCACCTTCGGCTCCTACGCTTTGGCCACTTTGGGCTGGGGTGTCTTCACATTCAAGGATAAAGAGGACAAGTACAAGGAATTGTTGGTTCAGATTGACGAGGCCAAGAAGTTCTACAAGACCAAGGGCCTCGAATTGGACTAATCAGGGAGATAGAAGCAGCCGAGGAGCATCATATAATACTGTATTTTACAAGAGCTTTATTTAGTTGGAGAATAAACGGATAAAGAAAAAAGAAACCTATAAAAGGCTTACAACAAGACAGCGAATGTGTAATGAGTAACATGTATTGTATCATTGTAATCTACTGATACTAATGTAATGAGTCAGACTCTAATAAATAGTACGAACAGGTGTGTTCATATGTGAAGCCAAAAATCGGCTATTTGAGCTTAGTGTAACGTTATGAATAACAAAACAAAATAATGAAAATGCAATGAAGTGCCGATGACAGTGATAACCTGCCATAGACAAAAACAAACTAGAATGTTAGTTGTATGGAGTATGTGCTACGTAACATATGTTGAAGCAAATTATTCAATAATGCTAATGTAGCAAAGGAGTCGTGAACTATTCAGTATGAATAACTTACACACCTCTTCACGATGTTCTGATATTGAGTACCAGTTTTTTTTTTTGAAAACACAGCACAGCTACAGTACTTCAACTAATCAGTCAACAGCTTATGTGCTAGAGGCTTGTACCTCACTGGAGCCCTTGCTCTCACGAGCTCTTCTCTTTGCCTTTAAGAGCTTCTCTGTCTCAGCAAACACCCTGATAGCAACAGGAACACCAGCCCAGTTCTCATCTTCTTCTTTATCCATGATCTTAGATTGACCCTCAGCCGACTCTCGCGAGATTGAATATGGGTAGTTATCCTTTTTCAAGTATTTGAGTGGAGCATGGAAGTTTTCGGGCCATCTGCCTCCAGTTTGTACTAATTTTTGAGCAGCAATCTTCCGCTTGCTATTCCAATCTTTGATATCGTCATTGAATAACTCCCACACACAATTGATACATCCACTCATACAGCAATTATCTGGTTCTCCTGGACGGGCTGGTACGGTTATTCCTGCAATCACCTTTGGTTCTCCGATCAGAAGTCTACTGGACGACCTACGGTTATCTCCTTTGATACGGCCACCAAAAATCCGGGAGATCTTCTCTTCCGCTGTGAGATTGTCTAAGGTATACTTTCCTTCGAATGTTGTTTTAGTGTGTTTCTTAAGTTCGGTGAGTTTGTCGTCTGACATCATACTTGCTTCCAAGGGATGAGTTGGATGCGAAGGGGTTCTGAGAACCAAGTCGTAGAAGGCATACTTCTTGACATTGGCGGCTCTCGCAGCAGCTTTAGAGGCCGTCGATTGAAACCTTTTAAAAAATGGCGATGCTACCTTTGTTGCCATATTTCTGCTCTTATTTCGGACTGTAGTCTTCTGGTGTTCTGGCGAGTCTTATCTTCATATAGATACAGACAATGATATCAAGCTCGATTTATGAGACGATGAGCTGTGAAAAGTTCCCTAGAAAGGCAATTACTAAACTGGAAAAGAGTGCTTACTTCTAAATATGCTAATGAAGTCAAGGGAACTGCCCGACTAATATACTAGTTCCCTCGGTTGCGTATACTCTAGAGTCTTGAACTACTTGCTCTCGTTAGCTAATCAAAATTGGTCATTTAAAGAAGACTGCGACATCGCATGTCGTTGAGTACTGGATAGTGGATATTGTTATCGTGCGATGGGAGATGATGCCAAATTGCGGTTTGACAGAATGTCGCATTTTGCAGTCGATTGTGAGCGGTGGTGGGGCTGTCGGTGAGTTGCTGGGTGTGATAGTATGGGGAGGAAGACAGAAGAAGAGGAAGGTATAGAAAAAAGAAGAGAAAAGCAGAGGAAAGCAGAAGCACTATATTTTGGTCAAAACTTGGTTATTCGTAGTGATATCAGAGCCAAAGCAATTGTTACTACAAAACTTGGCTGCGATAAGCCAAGTTTTAAGTCACGCCATGGAAGACAGCTTCTTAACTGCTGGAGATGGTCATATATGCGATATCACCTCACGGAGTACATTGGAGTTAATTATATCAGAACAATTCGATTAAGATTTTGACATATAAATTGTGACTGTTGTTAGCCGTTTCAGTGCAGAAATTTCGTATATTTGAGCATTCTTTTGTTGCTGTGTGTTCCCAGGAATTACTATGAATTGCTCCCGTCACAAGAGCATAAGAAAAGAGTCTATCTATGTCAAATAAGTGGATGCGGGAAGTCTATAAAAATATGTCTTTTGAAGAGTGTTAAACTCTTAAACATGCTGAATATCCATCGTTTTAAGAGCCTGGTCCATGCTAAGGAAGAAACCATCGCCCATGCCCGAAGCTGACCACGTATGGTTCACTTCCAATGTAAGAGCTCCTCTATTTCTGGCATAACTTTGAAACCCGGTATTGACAAGCTCTTGAATTCCAGATCGCTTGAACTTGTCTCTCACTCTCATATCAGTATGGACACGTGAGAAGCAAACAGCAATTTCATCTTCCTCAATGTACTTCTTCACTGTCTCGTATAATACCTGGGTTGCCGAAGAGTCGATCGAATTCATTCCTTTGCAGTCAAAAATAATGATTTTGATATTACTGCTATTGAAGTTCCTCCGGGTAGGTTGCGACGGATGCACTAATAATGATCCGTATTTTTCAATTCTACTTAACTTACTCTTCAAGTCCCCGACGTTGGCAAAATTCAACGGTTCTGGAATCTTAATGAGAAGGACTCCCTCGATTTGTTCAATTTCTGCAATGAGAGTTGAGAGCTTATCGGCACTGACAAGATCTGGACTGGGACTATCAGGAGGAGAACTAATTAAATTCTCAGTAGAAATGTTATGTGGGGTATTGACCAAACTACCAGTAGTTTCATCAAAGGTTGCAAAGCTTTCTTCAATCAAGGCATCTGCATTCCTGAATACATTCGTATTAGGAACTCTACCCAAAATCTGAATTCTTGACCGAGTGCTATGTCTAATCACTCTTACCACGGCAACTAATACACCAAGGGATACACCAGCTTGTGCACTCCAGAAGATGGTGGTGCCCATGACAAGGAAAAAAGTCAATAGCTCATCATACCCCTTAATGTTCCAGAAAAACATGAGATCGTGGGGTATTTCTTGTAATACAGTAATACCAATGATTGTTGTGGTTAATGCCAAGACACATTCTGGTAAGAAATACAAAAATGGCAAAAAATAGACGATTGCAACAACAGTGACAATTGCCATTAATATTCCAGCCATTGGCGTAGTTGCACCCGCTAAAATGTTGATCTTAGATCTGCCAAAAGCTCCAAATGAAGGCAAGCCACTCACGAGGCTCACAATCAAATTTGTGGATCCCAAAGCAATCAATTCACGATTTGAGGATACATTATAATTGTACTTTGCTCCTAATGATTTGGTAGCAGTTGTCGAGTCAAAATAACCCAAAATAGTGGAAAGGAAAGCAGTTGAAAAAGTATGCTTATAAAGGCCCAATTTGCTCCACTTGAGAGGGTTTATAACTTGAAACGAGTCATCAGTGTTAGTGATATCACCTACAACATCTACACCCTTTTGATCCCATTGAAACCTGGAGCAGAGGTACGTAGCAATGATAACCATCAATAAGAGCTCTGGAAAGTACACTGCCTGACGATATTTGTACTTGTTTACGAGGGTGTCCTTCACATATCTTGTGGTCATCACTATGATCAAGGTCACTGCTGATATTGTGACCGATAATATATGAGTTTCTCGCCAATTATAGATTGCGAAGAGCAACTTATCTAGAGTGGTGACGTGGGGCTGGGTTTTGGACAACTCGACGAGTCCCATTTCAGTGCTGAGTTCGTTGATGATCATTATGAAACCCATAGCAGCAATGAAACCCTTCAAAAGTGCTCTACTGAGCACATTGTCCAAATATCCAAACCGAAACAAGCCACTAGCCAAAAGGACCCCACCAAGAGCAAAAGACATCGTTGAAGAGATTTCAAGCTGGGAAAAATTGTCAAATGAACTTCCATGACGTATGGCCTCTATTGTCTGACCATACATAATTGCGGTTGAAGGAGATGGACCCACTACTAGGACTGGTACACATCCCAAAATGGCATATGTGCAACCTCCAATTATGATAGAATAGAGTCCTGTAATAGGCGGTAAGTGTGCCAATGACGTTGCTATGGACATGACCAAAGGTATTTGAAATGAAGATAATGAAAGTCCAGCTAAAAAGTCGCCGAGAAGACTTTTTCTGACATCATACTTGGGCAACCAACTGAGTATAGGAAGATAGTATGCAAAGTAAGCTCCGAGATCAAAAGAGTTGTCGTTGACCTTATTGTAGACGTTGAAATTAAAAATAGTCAGAGCGTCATCGCTGGTAATCTTTGCGTTTGCATTAAGGTAGTTGTCCACCAAGGGATCATTCATGGAGCTGAGACTCTTCAAACTTCGAAGCGATTGAGTTGAAGGAATCGAAAATAGTGGGGGACGGGAAGGAAGTCTTGAGGAAGAAGTCGGAGTATTAGCATCGTATCGGATGCTTGGAATCGGAGGGCTCGCGGTGGTATTGCGTAGCAAACGAGTGTTCTCATCGGCGGTGCTCATAATGCAATTTGTGGTTTACAGAGTGCTCCTGCTGACCATTTGAAGACTGATCCAAAATATAGTAATCCATAGATTTCGATTTTTCACTGAACCAAATTTAGCAATGTCTGAAAAAAGAGTTAAAGGCGACAGACAATTTCCAGATCAGGACAAAGCCCGAAGTTGCGGCATGGATTGATGCACGTGTGTGAGACTATCACTTATCTTAAGCGAAAGTCTGATTTCTGGAGCAGACATATTCTTGAATAAAAAGAATTCCATCCAAGCTTTTGAAGGTCAAGAATTATCTGAGATGAATGTTTGAAAACTCGCTTATTAGCGCTTGGGAGAAGACGTTGGGCAATTAGATTTGTGAATAGTTGAACAGGGAAAGGAATAATTGGTGCAGAAGCACTTCGTTTTGAATGAGCACAGCAACCCAAGGGACGTCATCGAAACACGTTGCAGCTGCTGTAACGATAGCTCAACCACATTTCTCAAATAGATAAGGAAAAGTAAAGTTAAGCGGCCATCTCTGAAGACCATCTAGAAAATTATAGTATGTAGTATTTCCACACCACTCTGAGCTATCAACCCAAACCATAACCAACATCGTGGTCTACAACATAGAGACTCTCTTGTGCACAATTACATTAGCAATCCAATGGCTATGTCTGGGGTACCACTAACTTATTAAGCACATGGGTTGTTTGGACTTCGTATTTCTAATTCGAATGTAGCTGCAAATTTTCCAATGTGGAAATGGTGTAGCATATAATATACGCACAGAAAAACTTCATCAATGTAACCTCATCACCATAACGTTTTTTTTACATATTGTCACCAACTCTAAAAACGCCGATAAGACAAGACGAAAGTGCCGCTTGATTTCCGTTCAATATTTCTATTTCAAGGGCAATTGAGAACCTTGGCTGAGAATCATGGCAATCTCACCGTAATTATAGCCTCGAAATACCAATCTCTTACTGAATACTCGGGTAGTTGCTGTACAAGCTTCTTCAATCGTGCATACTGGCCTATACTAGTGTGCTAAATTTCACTAAACATTTTGCGGCTATGCTGCTCTCCACATTGTAGCAGATACGGTTATTGTGCACATGTGCATGTAATCTTTGTCTAGATCTAATTTAACGTCATAAAAGAATAAGGGCTATAAGGCCATATTTCATTTTACTGATGTGACTAGCGTTCATGTCCGGTGGTCTATTAAAAGTATTCAGGAGAGATAACCAGAACGAGGCGGATATTCCTTCGAGCAATTCCCTCCAATTTAATGGTACCTATTTAAATGCCAATAACGCTATTCACTAGCAGACATATTGATCGTTTAGCAGGAGCCTCATTGAAATGGAATGTCATTCCTCTTTCAGCATCATCCCGATCTTTTGCCGTGTTAGAACTTCCCTAACTGGTCGTACTTAAAATATTCACCCATTTTCACCATTGAGATGGCTCCTGTGTCAAATGCTGTCGCTAAGACTTTTTTGCAATTTCGCCATGCAAGTAGAGAGTTAATTATATGCAAAATTACGGCCGTTATCTAGTAAGATTTGCGGTCTGATACCCACGTGGTGATAACGAGATTTAGTTACCCATCTTTGCTTGAAAAATGCCCTTCTAGAGACTATATTTTGAAGAGGTTCATGGGTAACTGGAATATATCACGTGTACCAACGGCAATTTAAGCCTACAGTGTGATGCGTACATATTATTAGCCTCTTCTGACGCCGTTGGGAGAGGCTTTTTTTTAATACTACCCGATTGCAACATCTAATTCCACTTTGGGTGCATTTTTGATATCCTCCATGCTCTGTTTAGCAACTACCTCTACCACGAACTTGCTGTTTGTACCTTGCAATTTTTTTAATTGCAATTGCCCACAAACAAGAAATTTGTCCAAGCAAATAGTGAAGGACCACGTCTCGATTCCCCAGACACTGACAACGTGGGCCCTCTCCCCTCTGTCACCCTCCTAGTAGGCGCCAATGCTTTACGACTTTGCCTAACCTTCAATTGGCGGTTTCAGCTGGTTTTTTTCTCGTCATAGCTTATTCCCTCTTGGCACAAGATTCTTAACTATGGCACCTGCAGACATCGCAGACACTGCAACTATGCGAGACACAACCAAAAGAGCCTTTCTCCTGCAGACAGAGTGTCTGCTGCTGAGCGGGCGACAAGATTTTTCTTTTTGCAGCTGAATACCAAGATCTTAATTACTGCACTCTTGATATTCTTGTATCCTCCAAATGACATCTGGCAACGATAGCAGCTCAGTGAAGAAAAAGTTAAATTAGCGAAGGGGCCGTGTGATACAAGCCTGGATAAGTAATTTGTCTGTCCCACGAGTGCTAGCTAATTAGCTGATATGGAGGAAATGGAAAATTCATTTCTAGGGTGGATCCTTTACCTGGATTATAAATAATAAAGGATTTGTCTCTTTATTAAAAATCAAGTTTAGGGTAGCCAGCGAAAAGTGAATAATATATCTGACTTCATAGATTTCTTTCCAGACATCTAAACTCAGTTCACAGTCTACTCAGTAACAATATTGAAAAATGAGTGGCTTCTTACATCAATTCGACTATATCTTTGCGATCGCCATGATCTTTGCATTCTTGGATGCTTGGAACATCGGTGCAAATGATGTCGCTAACTCCTTTGCATCCTCTGTCTCTTCCAGATCATTGAAGTACTGGCAAGCTATGATCTTGGCAGGTCTTTGTGAGTTCTTGGGTGCCGTTTTGGTCGGTTCCAGAGTTTCTGACACTATCAGAAACAAGATTGTTGATGTTGCCGTTTTCAAGGACGACCCAGCTGCTCTTATGTTGACCATGGCTTGCGCCTTAGTCGGTTCTTCTACCTGGTTGACTGTTGCTACCTCAATTGGTATGCCAGTTTCCACTACTCACTCCATTGTTGGTGCCGTTATCGGTTCCTCCATCGCTGCCAAAGGCGGTGCTCACATTCACTGGGGTTGGGACGGTGTTTCTCAAATTATTGCATCTTGGTTCATTGCCCCACTTATTGCAGGTTGTTTTGCCTCCATTATCTTCCTTATCTCCAAGTTCTTTGTTTTGGAAATCAAGGATTCAAGAAGACAATTGAGACATGCTATGCTTTTGGTTCCTGTAATGGTCTTGGCTGCATTCTCTATCTTAACTATGTTGATTGTCTGGAAGGGCTCTCCAAAGTTGAAGTTGAACACCTTATCCCAAGGTACCATTGCTGCCGCCATCTTAGGAACTGGTGGTGTTGCCATGGCAGTCTACATTATCTTCCTTTTCCCATACTACAGAAGAAAGTTAATTCATGAGGACTGGACTCTTAAGTGGTACGACATCTTCAGAGGTCCAATTTTCTGGTTCATGCCAACTGACAACATTCCTCCAATGCCAGCTGGACACCAATTGACCATCGACTACTACGAGGGTAGAAGATACGACGCTGCTGGGCAATTAGTTAACCAACAAGGAGAAGCTGTTGAAAGCACCTCTAACGCTTCTATTGAATCTTCTGACATCGAGAAGAAACCAGAGGCTACTGTTGATGCCATTGAAAAGACTGAAACTGCTGTTCAAGAACCAGAGAAGAAGCAAACCACCAGACAATTGTGGATCTCTCTCCTCAAGAAGCCAAGCAAGTGGCCACTCTTGTTATGGTTGGTTGTTTCCCACGGATTCACCCAAGATGTCATTTCTAACCAGAGTAAGAAGGATATGTTGTCTGGTGACTTGTCTGCTATGCACGGTGCTTCCAAGTACTACGACAACAAGGTTGAATTCATGTACTCTATCTTGCAAGCCATCACTGCTGCTACTATGTCTTTCGCTCACGGTGCCAACGATATTGCTAACGCTACTGGACCTTTAGCTACTGTCTACTTGGTCTGGTCCACTAACACTGTCGCCAGCAAAGCTGATGTTCCACTCTGGGTTCTTTGTTACGCTGCTGCTGCCTTGGTTATTGGATGTTGGACTTACGGTTACAGAATCATGGCTAACTTAGGTAACAAGTTGATTTTGCAATCCCCATCGAGAGGTTTCTGTATTGAGTTGGGTGCTGCTGTCACCACCGTCATGGCCACTCAATTAGCTATTCCAGTTTCCACCACCCAATCTGCTGTTGGTGCCACTGTCTTTATTGGTTTATGTAACAAGGAATGGAAGGCCGTCAACTGGAGAATGGTTATCTGGTGTTACCTTGGATGGATCTTCACCTTGCCATGTGCTGGTTTAATTGCCGGTCTCCTTAACGGTATCATCATCCACGCTCCACGTTTCGGAGGTAACTACGAATTGCAATAGACTATTTAATAGCCAACCATAACCTCTTTAATTCTTAAAAATACGATTTCTTTCTAATATTACACGGGCAAAGCTTATAGTTTTTAATATATTTAATATGCGTGAACATCATTGTAGACATTATGAAGGTGGCAGGTGGACTTATAGAGCTGTTGGATATTTGTCCACTATGGAAGAAATAAGTAGAGAATTCCTACATCCCACCTCTGTCATGTTTGTAATCGAGAGCTAAATACATAAAATTGAATAAGCTTAAGAGAACGATAGACCGAGCCGTTACCCAAGCCACTTTAAAATTGAGTATTATTTTTGCATCAATTGAGCTGATTCTCATCAATGCTTGACTACAAAATTTAATAAATTTCAAGGATGGGAATTTCAACTCGTGAATATGACGGCACTTGAAGTATTGAAAATGGTAGAATTAAATGTTAATTGAGAGAAGAATGCCCAACATGATAGCGTTTCCGTACAACTACGAGCACATTGACTGAATGGCCCCTGAAATTATATAGATAATTCATCCCATATGGATTGTTCCACTTACGTCAGATACATGGGAAGCCACACTTAGGATACCTTATCCAAGCAGTTGCTGTTATTTGGAGACGATAGAGGAGACGAAAGAAAGAGCCGTACATTCCCCAATTGAGACAACGCATGATAAAGGCTGCAACACCTTTTCTTTAATTTCACCGACAGAAATTTGAAGGCAGACAATTTTGCGGCATGGATGGTTTTACCAGGGTTCCTATTAGTGAATGGTACAAGGAAGGAGGAGTGGTAAAGTAGGGCAACCGTAGGCTGTGAAATATATTGGCCGATGGTAGACTTGTGCCAACAGGAGAGTAATTCAATATCAAGTGAAATATCCGTTTTTGTTGCCATAGATTTAGCTGAACGTGTAGATTGGTCTTCGTGAGTGGCATAAGATATTCACTCAGATCGTTACTTTCCGCTAGAGATTCCGTTAATTCTCCTATTTTTCATCGAATTTAAGACATTTAACATAGTCACATAATTGGCGCCTGTTATACCCCAGCTTCAAGTCCTTCCTCTTCTTCATCTTTCCTCCTCTTCTTCATCTCCAACTCCCCCTTATCAACTTCGCTATTTGCAGCTTCTCGCAGAAAGTCACGAGACACCGCACGTGACTGAACTCACCTCTGATTTCGTTTGTGTGTTCCTTAACGCTGTGATGTTTGGCTATTAGTGACTCTTGGTCGTTGTTTGCTTAAGCAGCAGCTCATCAATAGGACCAATTGATCTATCGCTGATTTGCTGAACCCCGCAGAACATTTAGACATCATTGCATCATGTCTTACGACGATAAGTTCGACGCTTCGTTGGATCTTTTGAGAAGATTGGACCCTAAATCCATATCAGATAACCTCAATACCATATGCACCGTTATCCAAAACGGCGACGAAGAAGGCGAGGAAATAGTCCAGGATCTCTTGTCGTCCATCGACACTCCGTTGAAGGTTTCGAAATGCACTCAATCGGGCAAACAATACCTCAGTTGTGACTATAACCGTGATGGTGACTCGTACAGATCGCCTTGGTCCAATAAATACTACCCAGCACCTGCCGTAGACGACGACGCTCCGCCGCCATTTCCTTCGGATTTGCTCAGGCAATTGGAATTGAAGGCCAACGACAGTTTCGATGTATACCGTGACTTGTACTACGAAGGAGCCGGAATTTCTTCGGCGTACCTCTGGGATACTTCAGAAGAGGAGACACCAGACTCGTTGCAAGAGGGGTTTGCAGGAGTTGTGTTGTTCAAGAAGGAAACTGACGACGGATCAGGAAAATGGGACTCCATTCATGTTTTTGAAGTAGTGGCTGAGTCTTCAACTTCATTTTTGTACAAGTTAACCAGTACTGTCATACTTGATTTACAGAACAAGCTGCTTTCATCGTTGACTTTGTCTGGAAACTTGACCAGACAGTTAGAGAGTACGAGCTCCATAGAATTGGATGGTGGATTGAACATTGAAACTAACCATTTGATCAATTTGGGAACTTTGGTGGAAAAATCCGAGTACAACATTAGAAACTTGTTACAAGAAGTTTACTTCGACAAGTTGAAGGATATCATGTTAAAGGACTTGAGATCCGTTGGAGACATTGGAGGAAAGAAGTTGGACGACTTGAAGCAATCGGAAGTCATCAAGGGCTTACAACAATTGTAAGGTTTTAAGACTTAGTTGGAAGGTTTCCACCGTTTAAAGATTAAAATAATGCAGACTAAATGTTTGTAGGTATGTCATACTATTTAGCAATAGAAGTTTTACGAAGTAATAAAGACAGTATGTAGAAAACGGACTCGATAGATATATTTGATACCACAATTCTTGTGGCCACGGATTTTGACAAGGCCGTAGCACTACAACTCATTATTAATAGATGTATGATATTAGGTATAAACTGTCTAATGCTCTAGTGCATCTTTTAATATATCATTAACGCGTTACATCACTGAAGATGTGATGTCTAATCTAGTGTCTAATGTAGATCTTTTAATATTTCGGAATCAACAAAAACTCATTAACCCATAGAATCTTTATTTACTTCTTTCTTAAGTTGGAGTACATCGAAAGGTCGATCTTCTCATCCTCGTCGTCTATGGGGGCATCGAGAATATCCTCCATGTCGCTGTTATTCACGCTATTATCCATGAACCCAGCTTCGGAATGGTTCAAAGTCAAGTTCGTGCTGGTAAGTGTAGCCTCTCTGCTTTCGGTATCAATGCTTATTGCCGATCCAGTTTCCAAGTTGTACAACCCCAAGTCGGTCGGACCAGGAGCGTGGGAATGGTTCGAGGATTTGAGATGGGTTCTCTTCAAGTCGTATGTTTCCTCCTCTGTCAATGATGAGAGCACGTTGGACTTGACATCATTCACAAAGGACCAAATGGAAGATGATACTGTTTGTAACATCTCATCAGGGTTTCTCATCAATCTAGGTCTGGCTTCATCGGCAACGTATGCATTCACTGCTGGAGAGAAGTACTGGTCCAAGTCTGCGTTTGCGTTTGCTGTAGTAAGTTTAGATTTGGACTTCAATGGAGAGGAAACAGATCCAATGCTGGAGATGGAGTCTTCTGAAAGACGTGATTTGTGAGTTGCAACAGAAGAAGCATTGCTAGCAGGCATATGCGATACCGGTCTTGACAGCGGTCTTGACAGCGGTTTCGACAGCGGACGTGAAATCGGTCTTGACAGAGGGTGCGTTTTCAATTGTTGCTGTTCTTCGCTTCTTGCAGACATCAATGACTTTTCAAACTCGTTCTGTAACATGGTGTCGAATTGCTGAAGCAAGTTCAATGGCTTAGCAAGGTTACTCCATAATTTGGAACTTGGGCCCCCAGCAGAAGCTTCTGGTGATTGTGGGTTGGCCACAGAAGGCTTCTGAGGCGATAACGAAGGATTAGAGGTAGAAGTAAGCGATATTCTTCTAGTATGGTTCTTAGTACTTGCTATGGCTTCATCTCTAGGATTACTATTTTGTCTTTGCCGTTGTCCAGGACCTTGGCCAGGGACGGCTGTTGCTGTGTTGGAAGCAGCTCCAGTTAACTCCTTATAAAGGGTTCTTTGGATGATCTCTCTTAACTTGTGTACTTCCTTTTCATGCTTACTCAACTTGTTGTTCATTTCGGTGATGCTGTCTTTGATTTCAACAACGGACATCTCCTTCAAGGCAAGCAACCGCAATTGCTCGTCTATGTCAAGCGTTACAAGATGCTCAACCGGCGGAAGAGGCATGTCGTATCTCAATTCTTCGTAGTTGTTGATGTATGATGCAGGGCTTGTTGATGGTTGATGAGTGTTGGACTGATAAGTGTATCCGTCAGAAGATCCACCAAGGTTTTCATTTTCGTTGACTTCTGGTAAAGCCAGACTGGTGGACGTGGATTTCCTATCCAACGAAGTAGATGAAGTTGAGGTGAGGTTGTTGATGTTGGAATTAGAACTGTTGATGCTGGCCGTGTTGTTATTAATATTGTAGGATGACGGAGTAGGAGTGGTTTGGATGTTCATAGGGGACACGGCCAAGTTCAAGCTGATACCCCTTGTTCTTTGGGAGTCTGTTCTGGTTAGAGTCTTTGATGACGCTGAAGAGGAAGCCGAAGCAGAGGCAGAAGCCGTCAGACCACGTCGTCCCGAGGTGTTCAGCAAATGCAACACCTTGTTGGGAGAAGGCGTTCCCATATTGAAGCTGAGATTGGCCCTCAGTATTTCTGGCGATTTGAACTCGGACATGTGGCGATGTGGGGAGATAAGGGCTGGTAGAGTGAAATTGATGTGTTGATGCTACGAATATTGCTGTGGATGGTGGTTGTTGGTTCAATTGATAGCGGTAGTAGCAGTGTACCCCTGAACGCCTGTACGAGTCTTAAAACGAAAGTGACTGGAAAGTTACGAAGCTGGGCCAATGTTTAAACAACACACAGCAGACTCGGATTCGCAGTAGTATAAATAACTGTATCTACTACGAGTCGTACTATATTATTGTTGTTGTTGTTGATATCGAGATTATTATCCACCAGATGAAACGACTGTTACGGTATAGAGATCAACAGTTTCTTCCGATGTATAGACCCTGCTTGCTGGGACTGTATATGTAGGCGGCACTCTGTATACAATGCCACTGATAGAGATAATATATTTTATTGTTGTGTGACTGTTTGACAGATTCTGAATAAACGAAGAAGTAAACAGATGATGTTTGTGCATCAACACGGGATGAGGTGCGAGTTGATGTGGAGATGGGAACAAGAATGAAGTCTGGTGAAAGATGGATATGGTTATGGTTATGGGTATGTTGAAGCTTCTGGGTGGTTTAATTGCGGTAGCCGTGTCGGAACTGGTTGGAGATAGCGTGTCTTTAGCACGTCTTGGTGGCGGTTCGTGGTATACGCCGCCTACTGCCTCGTTACAGGCTTCACGTTAGGGCGTTCGGTTGGGTGCGCTGGTAATACCGCGTTTCTCCAGGTCTGGTTCCACAGGGTCTTGCTGAAGCGAGGTGGTGAAGAGTGTGTGTGATGAGAGTGTGTATGTGATGAGGGTAGTGTGATGGTTAGTAGGCGAGTATGGAGTGGTTACTGTGTTTGATCGTGAGTGTGTGAGTGTATGGTACGGGTAGCACTGCGGTGTACTATTTATGTTGTATGGTTACTGTACAGTTACTGTATATGCCACTATATATGCTACTGTATGCTCTCTTGAGTAGTGCGGGTCTTTGTCTTGGTGTACACTGATTGGGATTGGAGTTGGTGAAGAAATCACATTCACATTTAAGATGCAAATGGACCGAGCTGTGAGTTGTTGTGGTATTACTGTTATCTGTTATCTGTTGTGTGGTGTTTGGTGTTTGTTAGTGAAGGAGTCTGTTAGTGTAGTAGTCTGTTAGTGTAGTAGTCTGCAATTGTAGTATAGCAATGGTGTAATCTACCAGAGTCGATCGCTGGTACATTGTGATTAGAGCAGTACGGTAGAATTTGCAGCATCTTTTGCTCTTTTGTCCTTTTGCTTATGGTGCTGCTCATATCACTCTATTTCATCTACCAAGTTCTTTGCTTTGCTCTTTGCTCCTTAACTCATTTGCTCTATTTCATGCTGATAAGAGATCCGAAGCGGTGATTCCGCCTCCACGGAAGTCTTCTGAAGAGTAACGTCTACTGGTTGCAATACTGATTTGATGCTTATTATTGCTTGCCTTATCGCGATATAGAGACTTCCATGCTGTAGATACTGATGTTCATCATTATCTCGTTATCTCATAATGATTGGCCCACTTTGCTTACTCGTTCCTTCTCTTCTTGCGTTTTCTCACCCGTTTACTTCTTTTGTAGAGTCTATGAAGCATTGTTGTTCGTTCATGTACGTATGGTCGTTCATTAACTGACACTGGTTCGCGTTTCTTCGTTGTTTCCTTGTGAGTAATTATATGGTATGGATGTGTATTTGGTATGTGTATTTGGTATGTGCTCTATCTGCTATCTGCTATATTCTTTATTCTTTATTCTATCTGCAATCTGCTATATGCTCTATTCTATATTCTATCTGGTATTTACAACACACTTCACACCAACATATGCTCATTTGTTCGTTCTCCTCATTCATACCCGTTCATTCTCCTCTTTCATACCTTTGTTCGCTCCTTGTCCCGTTGTGCTCTGCTCCGTAACATCTTCTCTTTTGTTCGTTCCGTTACCCTCGTTGGTGATAGTGCAGCCTCTGTTGTACTGACTGGTATTAGTATCGCGTCTTTGATAAGCCATCTCACTCCATCTATTGTGAACCGTATTGTAATCTACACCAAACACACTTACATATTACACCACAATAGAACTATACACGATAAGCTTATCACACCACAACAGATATCTACTCATCCATTCTACTCATCCGCCCATTGCTCACAGCTCATCACACTTATCATAGATATCCATACCCTTCCACATCCACACCCGCTGATCTCCCAAACGCGTGTGGATCACAATCGCTGCCGCTTCCCCACCTCCTGCTCATAGCAACCGTTGGTTCTTCTTTTCTCTCTTCTTTTCTTTCTTGTTTCTTCTTCTTTGTCTGCTCTTCCTTCGCTTGGTATTCGTTCTTTCTCGCTTCATCTCCAACGGTCTGCGCCCATTGCCGTTATCATTGATTCGTATCGCATCGGGTCTATAAAGCTCCACACTCCACACAGTAATCGCTCCTCCGCTATACGGCATCCACCGGCTTCAAATCCCCCTCTATTACCCCACTACCATCGCACATCCCATCTCGGTAGTCCCCACCACCGCTTAGCATTCCCCATTGTGCTATTCGATAAATATCACAAGGATATAAGCAAGAGCCGTCTTTGTGTACCACAGGTTTCCAGCAAACAACGAAGCGCTGTAAGAACCACAGCGAGTGTACCATAGCAAAGGACACTAAGTTCATAGTTACAGAGAAGCACACCAACTACAATATTCTCCATAACGTGTTACAAAGCACTACGTACTCAACCAACGGTACATACCACCAAAAGAGGAAGTACAGTGAAAGTATCAGCCAGGAAATATACCGGTGTGTTACAACAATCTTATACGATACCCAAAGTGTATATGTATCACGACAAGATAGACTCAGTGAAGTATCACCAACGTTAGTCCTTTGGAACCAAAGCAAGTCATTGGTTACGATCTAATTGATACCATTGTTATCAAACAACTTTGATACTTCTGCCATATCATACGATATCATACCACACCATATCATATCATATCATACCCTTACCAGTTCGTTCTAGCAAGAATACACTCTACAATCACGTCACGATATCATCCCACCACCACGACACTATCTAACAACCACAGTTTGCTTATCAGCTAACCACACTAAATCACTACTGGACTGTTAACCAAGCGACTTACACCACCACACTAGACAATGCACAACCCGTTAGACGACCCATCCGTATCCAAATGGATCAAGATCGTGCTTGTTCTCCTAGCAGCGAGAGTGCCTAAACCCGTCCATTGGGCTTCGTTCCTCTCTCTCCATCCGTTGATACGTCGAACAGTGCTTGAGCCACAACTCCAGGCTGAAATCTTGAACAGGACCAAGATCGACTCAAAGACATTGGAAAGAAGATCGTTGAAAGCTTCCAACGTGATCTCGTGTGCCATAATGTATCTCGCTACGGCTTCAACTAAAAGCATCCCCAAGGACTACGTGCTGATCTACCTCTGGTTGAACTACTATGGCAAGTTGAATCCACCATCGGCCAACGATATTGTCATCTCGCCAAAGTACTCTCAATACTTGAAGATCGACAATTACAAGAACAAGACATTGACTCGGTTGTACGAAAACAAGGAGTTCATCATCTACCCTCTTATCTTTGCCCAGATCTTGTCTAATTACCTAACCCCAACGAAGTTCAAGCTTAACCAGAGATACTTATCGAGCTCGATCAAGAAACGGATCTTGAATCCGATCTGGATCAACTATTCACTTGGTGTCAACTCTTATTACCTTGATTGGGCTGGGCTCTTCAGAAGTTATGTCATCCACAACATAGCATTGGGCTTGTTTGTCTCGGCAGTCTCGTTCAAAGAGAAGTTCTTGGACAAGTTCTACCAGTTGAAGTATGGCATTAAAGAAGACGAGTCTCTCCCTGACATCATAAAGAACTACCTTGCGTACGTGTTCCATAAGGCCAATTCGTCGGTCAACTTCATCTGGGCCCCTAATTTGATCTCGATCTTCCTCATCTCGTTAACGTCGCCCATTTTCACCTACTTATCGAGACCTTCATTCAACCCGTCTAGCATACAACTGCTCTACTTGAGAAACGTGAAGTACTTCTTCAAGTACTACACCAAGATAATCGGGTTTACTGCTGCGTTCACCGCCCTCTGTATCAATTCAGCCGGTTTAATCCCTGATTTTGGGTATAAGGAATCCATAGAGACTTCTTCAGAGGCCAAGAACAATGAGAAGCCCGAAAATGTAAGAAAAGTGTCGAAGAGTCTCTTGGACGGCATAAATCTCTACTTGTTCAGGTTAATTGTGTTGTCTAAATGGAGAATTATCAAGGAGAACCACCCATACTTCAAATTGTTGAATTTGGCCTCATGGCAGAAGTTAGAGGCACTTGTGATGTGCTACGGCTTCTATAAGGTGATGAACTTGCGCGATTACATTCACACTAGCGATAGTCTTGATGAGAAGAGGGCAGAGATCTTGAGCCAAGACCCTCTAGTACGCTTGGCAGAGACAGTTATGCAATAGAAATTAGATTTGAGTTAATATATAGGCATATATAGGTATTTATTGTTGTAATAGATGAGTGAATTCATCGTTTAAAGGGATACTTACTCGAGGCATTGATCTACTGTTGATGTCAGGTTCGTATGGTTTGCAATTTTCATCTCCGATCTGGTAGCAACTACTCGTATCCATAACTATTCGTTAACTTTTGTATATTTGTTATATATATCGAGTACTACAGTCTTGTCTAAAGAATACAGTGTATGTCCGCAATTGAAAAGAACGGAACAAGCCCCTTGCTTTCAATCTAATATCCACCAGCTCCTGGAACAGTGTCCTTACCCTTCAACTTGCCTAGCAAGTTCTTGAATTTGGACTTGTCTCTGTCCTCAGATTCAGGCAAGTCGCCTACTTCGGTCAAAATCTCACCGACTCTGTCCCACAACGTTCCTCTCTTCAAGAAGCCGTCTCTGTTCTCCAAGAAATCCTCTTGTTCCTTCAATACCTCTTTGGAGTGCTGTTCCTTCTTGTTGTTGTAGTTGTCGTAGAAATCGTCGATTGTTCTTTGTGCTTCGGCGACGATCTCAGCCTTCTTCTTCGAGTTGGCGTTCTCTCTCTCTGAAATCTCCAAATCACGGCGGTCTTTCCATTCTCTTAAGTGGGTGGATTCACCATCGAAGTTGTTGGTGGCTGGCGCTGATCCGAAGCCCTCGAATTCCTCCTCGTCGTCGTATGTGGCTGCTGGGGCCACTTGAGCTGGCTCGGAGTCCCCGACTTCGGGGAATTGCTCCTTGAAGTCGTTTATGTCGTCGTCGCTTTCGGCCAAGACGTCCTTGTCCTGCTCGGTCTGGAACTCGTCTCCCAACAACTCCTTCTCACGCGAGAGGAAATCGGCATCTTCGCCCAAGCTGTCGCTGGCGGGGAGATCCGATGCAATTGTTTCTATTTCCGGAAATTTGTCGGCCATGTTCTCTATCTCTGACTGCTGTCTGTGTGGCTATCGAGTGGTGAATACTTGTGTGCTGTGATTTAAACCTCCTTTTTGGTGGAGGTTTGTTGTCGGGGTCACGTGCGGGATCAGGCAGTGTGTTGAGTATGGTAGCGCTGTGGGTGGAGTGGTTAGTATGGGGGTGAACAGTTATAAGTATGGTAGAGTATATATATATGTGTGTCTAAGAATACTAGTATGTCGAAATATTACTCTGTAGACAGTTGTATGTTTAGCAAGTTATGGATGTACTACGATATATATACTGGTAAGTCTATTTAGTGACTTGTGTTCATTTTGCACCGAGTATCGTTATAGTTCATAAATTGTAAATAACGTATATTACTAGTGATAAATAACGGCGCTACCATGTATATTTTATGTGAGTCTATATACTACATAATATATGAATGCTATGATATTTATCATGGGAAGTAATTGTATCGTACCTGGCTCTCGTTAAATGAATACGAAGTGTTAATTGCACGTACGTGATCAATTTGTTCTCCAATTGTATGTTCTAGATAAGCTTTTGCGCAAACCGTGTAGAATGGGTGCAAATTATTGGGATTCATTCATGGCTCCACCTCAACACTTGCTGCACATTAACTCATTCAAAAGGCCCAAAACTGGGTATATCTGAAACAAATTACATCAATAATACGTAACAAACTGTTGCCATGATCCACTTGTGGATTATTACATCATTTCATCTACATCTTAGGGGTCAAGCCCTTCCGCATAATTAGCAATCCTATTGACACCACTTAATCATATACCACTTTATTCATTTTATTTTCCAGGAACTCTGCATAACCGGTACCCCTCTCCACATTGTCATGGTCACTTTGGATAAACTTCTGAAACATTGTTGAACCCTGAAACACTGCCAAGATCGCTATCCTCATACTCTCTCCCACATTGACCATTTGTAAGGTCCTAAATAGGAAATTTGTAGCTGTGACATGGAAACAGAATTTTGCAGACGATGCTCCTTTTTGCAATTGGAATAGACGACAAAGAAGACAGATACTTCAACCATGAGAGCCTCGGTCTCACCAGAATGATATAAAAACTGCAACCGTTGGCCTTAAATCTGAAGTTGTTCCAAAAAGTATCCATCAATCAAACAACAATCCTTAACAATGGCTGCTCAATCTACTACTAACTCCTCCCAGAACAAATCTACTGGAAACAAAGACAACAAGTCTTTCAACACTGGTAACGGTGGTGCTATTCCAAACAGATGTACCATTGTTTAAATCTTCTGTTTGTCAATAAATTAGTGATAAAATTCTTTGGTGAACAATTCTAAAGAATTCATTTTTTTTCTATTTTTAGAGTATTATGAAATATATATTCTAATTATTGCCGAAGTGTAGATATTTATTCTTCCCTAGATTATATTTAAGAAGAGTAAAACATCATAAATCACATACTTGCATCCAAGAACAAGGATATATTAGCAAATTTTCACTTCATTGAAAATGTATACTCTTGACACGGGTGCAAAATGCCTCTACTTCACCATTTCCTCCCAAAACACTTCATCCGATTACAATATTCAATCTATATTATCCCGAATGTATTCAAGTAACTTCTATGTACCCTACACAAGAGTATCCTTGTTTATACTATAAAGACGAACACTCGTATCGTTACTACCGACAGCAAGCAAAAACTGCTTGCCGTCTTCATGAAGCTTATTGCTAAATGACAACTTGGAAATTCTATCTGATGGAGTAATTGATTCATCAAATGTGCTGACGAGTTCGATGTTTCTTTCCTGTTGACTCAAGTCGACTGCAAAAATAGATATACTACCGCTTTCCAAGCCAACACCTAGAATCATTCTATTGTCAAATAATCCAGCTTTGTAGACGGAAACAGATGTTACTGCTTCTGCGAGCTTGGAGCTGGCGACCAACTCCACTTTGGATCCGACCTGCCACACTTTAATCTGCTTGTCACGAGATCCGGTGACAAAGAATTGACCAAACTCGTTACTTGGAGCCCAAGAACAATCCCAGATAATTCTAGTGTGGGCTTTGGTATTGAGTTCCACCAAATCAAACTTTCCTTCGCTTTCATCGGCAACTGCCCATAAACTGAATTGCCTATCTCTCGATACAGCAAGCAAGTACTTTCCGTCTGGTGAAAATTCCAAACTTGTTATAGTCAAGTTGTGTCCTTCCAAAACTTGTTGGCATTGTTGAAACTCCTTCTTTGCGTTGAACACTCTGATAATAGCATGCTTTGCGGAATTGGATTTACATGCGGAAGCAATTAATGATCCATTTGGTGAGGTGGCACAACATGTAAGCTCGTATCCATGGCCGTATAATTTCTCGACCTCGGGGAAAAGGGTATATCTTTGTAAGTAGTCCTCGAGGGGCGGAGAGCTCAAAGTAGCCAACACATCTTCCTTTGCTTCGTTGGAGTCAGTGTTTTCTTCAGCATCTTGTTGTTGTTGAGCCGCTTCTCCAGCTTCAAGTTGTTCGTTGGCAGCTTTATTCGACAATCCTAACACAGGCAAAGAAGCAGATTCCGGCAATTGCTCACTCTCCGAAGTAACTTCTATGTTACATAACTTCATCAATAATTGCCCAATAGAGTTGGTCATCTCGAATACACGAAGGACCTTCTCGTCACCTCCAGATACATACTTAGAATCAGTTATGTTATCAATGCAAATCATATCGTAACCATGGATTTGAGGTCTAGCGAATTCGTGCCATGTCTTGTACTCTCTGTTCTCTGTCCATGGTGCAAATAAACGGGACGTTTGATCCAAAGAAGTGGATGTGAAGTACTCTCCGTTTCTAGACCATATTAAATCTGTAACTTCTTTCACTGGTCCTGTTATACCGAACACAGCTTCGAATGTCTTGGCTCCTTCATCCACCGACTTGTACACCCTAAAAGAACCAGTCTTACCATTGGCCAATATATATTGACTCTTTACTTCTGGCTCTTCAAACCATAAGCAGGACCAGAACCCTCCGGAAGCACCTGTGGCAGTAGATGCACCTTTAATGGACATTTCTCCCAATCTATTTACACATACCCAGATACCCGATTCTTTGTCCATCTCCCACACCATCAAAGCAGTATCAGCACTAGAAGATAGTAACTGCAATTTCTTCTCGGAAGAGTTCGATTTGTATGAAGGGTGCCATTGCAAACCTGTGACCCAGTCATCATGGCCCATGATCAATGCTTCGAAACTGATGGCACCACGAGAGCTCTCGCCAATAGCGAACTTGTACTGTTTGTTTGACAAGAGGATCAATTTGTTCTCGTCTTCGTCGGAATCGTCTATAAGGTCATTTAATTTGAGTCTCCACAATCTGATATATCTATCTTGAGAACCAGAGGCAAGAATGTAGTTCTTGTGTTTTTCCTCTACTACAAACTGAAGGCATCTGATCCAGTCTTCGTGACCTGTTAAAGAGGCTGAAAGCTTGAAATTCTGCAATTCTCTGGCAGCTGATAGCGTGAACGTGAAAACAAACAAGTTAGGACTGGTTCCACCTACTGCCAATAAATAGTCACCTTCACTATCGATCTGTTCTATGGCCAAAGCTGTAGGCAAGAAATTGAATTTCACCTCAAATTTGTGGACCAAACCGACGTTGTTTTCAGCGCTTTCGTCAAAAGCCCACAATGCTACGAAGCCATCAGCCGAACCTGTAACAAATAAACGGGAATTGACTACTGCCAAGCATGTAATTGACAGCGTATGCTCATTCAAGGTTTGTGCCAAATGGTACATCCCGTTCTCATCTTCCTTCCACACGTTAATTTCGGAATCTTCTGCGACGGAAACCAAGAATAACGACTCTGGAACGAATTTGATTCCAGTGATCTCCTTGGAGTGCTTCTTTAGAGTGGAATAGATCCCCTTTCCGTCCTTGGCCAAAGGGTTCCATAACGCAATATTCTTGCCAGCACCGAACGCCACGACCTTCTGGTCGCTTTTGTAGTCTGCAACTTGTGCCTGTTTGTTGGCGCCTGCGAAAATGGCCTTCTGGCTTACTCCCGAACTCGCCATAGCTTATTTCCTATTAGTTATACCCGATATTCTACCTCCAATTCCCATCAATCAACCGTCTTTTAGAGATGATCTTCTCGAATTTTTCAGCCGATGGCCGGTGTGCAGGAGGATGCAACATGGTAGCGCCGAGGAAGTGCGTATAATTTCATTCTGGAGAAGATGGTGTTGTGGAGATTGATGATTGTATGGTTGTAGGTCAATTGGTGGTGATTTTGCATCAGATCGGGTTCAAATTGGAGATAGGATATCGCATTGGACCATGGTTTCAGCGTATGTGATTTTATTGGGATTTTTTGGGATATGGGGCGATTTGTCACAGTCCTTTTAGTGTTTTTTCAGCTAAGAGAGTGCTGTAGTTCCCTTGTAGTAAAGGCTAATACTAACTTATCCAGCGTCTTGTTGATCCAAAAGGCTTCGCCAGAAACTATAACGCAGTTCCATGACCAGCTCTCAAACGAGTTGCCCACGCTAAGAGGAAAATGGAGCTTCAACTTCAAGATATTCAGAAATAACCCGTACTCAATACCTCCGGAACTCGAAGAAACGGCGACTGTTCACCCCGAATCGAAGTTCTTATACACCCTTTCGCCGTCATATTTGAACGACTCCACTATCACACTCATAAATAAGAAATCTGCGGGTGTTTTCACCAATTTGGTCAAGGAAGCGGCCGGCGAACTCGGCCATTCTACAGAATTGAGCATACCCGACGAACATCTCCACAAAGGAGCAACAACTGGATTGAACGACCTGTTCGACTTTTTCGTGGGACAGAAGCTCCAGAGTTTGTGGACTCAGAGACAGTTGATCAGAGGAGATGGTGGACATATTTACGAGTTGGAAAACGGAAATTTGACGATAAGGACGTCGAATGTGTTTTTGCATGGAAATTTCAGGGGATTGTTGGTGGAGATCGAAGTAGAGAAGAACTTGTTGAATGGAGACACCGTGGAGAGCTTTACTGCAACATTTGAGGCGATCAGGAATAAGTATGGAATCCCTGCGGGCGAACTCTGCTGTGAAGTTTTGGATGTGAAGAATTTGGATAGTTACGGGGACTTAATTTTCCAGTATTCAACTATCCTCAATTTCTAGATCATGGGGGCAAGGAGAAAGCAGCTGTGTAATATTAAGTGGCAGTCGTGCTGTAGTTCTGGTTATGTCTGTTAAAAGTCTAGAAATACATGCAGAGGAGAGATGTCGCCAGGGACCAAAGCATCTCAATGGAGATTAAGATTAACACAATCATAAAAGTAAATAATAGATGACCACACGATAATGGAACATGTTATCAAAGATAAAATCGTTAGAGGAAGAATTTAAATGTGGAGCATGTGTGCATTAGTGTCCTTATTACTGCTATTAGTACTGATATTGATGACATCACCAAATATCTACAGCGAAAAGGAAATAAAAGGGCACTTTTTCATATATTATGGACTGAACATTTTATCAGGATCAAATGCATACGAAGCTAACATATTCACAATATTACAATAAATGATTTCCGTATTACTACTTAAAACAAATATATAGTATAAATGTAGATTATTATTAATACCACCATACCCAATTTTAATGTTATTAAACTACTAACAAATCCGCTGGTCATAATTCACACGTAATAACCATTATTAATCTCCATTCACCTGTAATATTAGCATGTGTTCACCTGAATTCTCTAAAATTAACCAATTCTTGTTAAAGTCATCTTATTAGCGTGTATTTACAGATATCACCAAAATCCAACAACATTAATCTATATCTATAATTACCAATAATTTCACAAGTAGAATTGCTATCGGACCATCTTTTAATTTTGTTTACACTTGGAGCAAGTAATTCTTTTTCATACTAATGTTACTATTACTATTGCTATTTCTATTATCCCATTAAATCTACATTATCTTTTACTTTTCTTTACACTTGGAGCAAGTAATTCTTTTTCATACTAATATTACTATTACCATTACCACCACCATTATTATCCATATAATCTTCTTCCTTTTTTACTTTTCTTCACCACTACCACCACCATTATCCACATAATCTACATCCTCCCTACAATACACCACACAATAGATATATCCATACTTCTCCACCTTCCACCCAAAATTTTCCATTTTTTTTTACTTCCCCAAACTCCCTGACCTCCCCCATCTCATTCCAACACCCCTCTCCGCCAACTAACCTCCCCTTCGCTCCATATCATGACACCCATCTCTCCCTGCCACCAATTGATGCAAAAAAGAATTGATGCAAAATACCTGCATACAGACCAATTTTTTAGAGATGAGTTTTTCACTTTTGGAATATTTCAGTTGATGGTTAATGTGCTTGGATGGTGTTTCGTGTAGAATTTGCCGTGTGTTGTGTGTTTCCAGCGTCGTACAGAAGAAGACAAAATGGCTAGGCAGCAGCGCAAAGGAAGCAGAAAGGAAAAAAAGGGACTGAGAACCCTCCAGAGAGAGAAGGAAGAGAAGGCTTTGGCCCAGTTGAAAGAGAGAATCGAACAGTATGATCCAGCAGTCGATGAAAAGCTGATATCGCAGTTCAGTGACCTCCCGATCTCGCAAGAGACCCTCCAGGGGCTCAACGAAGCGAGTTTCATGTCCCTCACCGACATCCAGAAGAAAACCATTCCTATCGCCTTGAAAGAAGAGGACGTCATGGGTACAGCCAAGACAGGCTCGGGTAAAACCCTAGCATTTTTGATTCCCGTGGTGGAATCTCTCATAAGAAACCAAATCACAGAACACGACGGTTTAGCCGCCTTGATAGTGTCCCCCACAAGAGAGTTGGCAGTCCAGATCTTCGAGGTTTTGACGAAAATCGGTAAATACAATAACTTTTCAGCTGGTCTTGTCACAGGTGGAAAGGACGTCAAGTACGAGAAGGAAAGAGTATCCCGGATGAACATCTTAGTGGGAACTCCAGGAAGAATATCACAGCATCTTAACGAGGCCGTGGGTATGGAAACATCGAATTTGCAGGTGTTAGTTCTCGATGAGGCCGATAGGTGCTTGGATATGGGATTCAAGAAGCAAATAGATAACATAGTTGGTCACTTACCACCAACAAGACAAACGCTTTTATTTTCAGCTACCCAGTCCGATAGTGTCAAGGACTTGGCTAGATTATCACTCACCAATCCTAAGCGTATCGGAGTGTCATCTGACCTGGACATTTCCTCCACACCTGAGTCGTTAGACCAATACTATATCCGTATTCCATTGGATGAAAAACTCGATGTTCTCTGGTCTTTCATCAAGTCACATTTGAAGAGCAAGATGCTTGTCTTCTTCTCGTCTTCCAAACAGGTCCAGTATGCCTATGAGACCTTCCGTACCCTCCAACCCGGTATCTCGTTGTTGAAGTTATACGGGCGTCATAAGCAAACTTCTCGTCTTGAAACGACTATGAAGTTCTCCAAGGCCCAGCATGCATGTCTTTTTGCGACCGATATCGTTGCAAGAGGATTGGATTTCCCAGCCATCGACTGGGTTGTCCAGGTAGACTGTCCGGAAGACGCTGCCACCTATGTCCACAGAGTAGGAAGAGCTGCTCGTTTTGGTCGTCCTGGTAAGTCTCTTTTGATGTTGCTACCATCTGAAGAAGAAGGTATGTTGAAGAGACTTGAGATCAACAAGATAGAGCCAAAGCTCATGAATATCAAGCTGAAGAACAAGAAGAGTATCAGACCACAATTGCAATCTTTATGTTTCAAAGACCCCGTAATGAAAAACTTGGGACAGAGAGCATTCATTTCGTACTTCAGATCGGTATATGTTCAAAAGGATAAAGATGTGTTCAAGATGGAAGAGTTACCTTCCGAGAAGTATGCTGCATCTCTTGGTTTGCCAGGAGCACCTAAGATCAAGATAAAGGGTGGTAATGCCAACAAGGAAAAGAAGAACGCCTCAAGACAGCTTATGGCTTTGTCCAAGGCCAATGAAGACGGTGAGAATGAGGAAGAAAGCAATGGTCCAGAGAAGGTAAGAACCAAGTATGACCGTATGTTTGAAAGACAGAACCAGAATGTGTTATCTGACCACTACTTGAAATTGAATGGTAACCAAGGCGATGACGAAGACGAAGAAGATGATTTCATGTCTGTGAAGAGAAAGGACCACGAGTTGACCGAAATCGAGTTGCCAGACTTGACAGTTCCTGAATCCAAGAGACTGGCCAAGAAGGCTCTTTCCAAGAAGGCCAGTATTGCTTCCAAGGGTAACCCTTCGAAGTTGGTTTTCGACGACGACGGTGTTGCTCATCCTATCTACGAGTTAGAGGATGAAGAAGACTTCATCAAGAAGGGAGATGCCAAGTCGCAAAAGGAAGCGTTTGTTAGCAAGGAGACGGAAGCTATGAATGAAGCTGACATAGAGGATAAGGAAACAGCCAAGAGCAAGAGACAAGAGAAGAAGAGAAAGAGAAAGGAGATCGAGAAGCGTGCTAAGGAAGAAGCCAGTGATCTGGAAGGTGAAGAAGGAGAAGGAGGTTACGTAGTGAGTCTTGGTGGAGAGGACACTAACGTTGACTTGGACCGTGATATGGAATACTCTTCCAATAATGAGTCAGACGACGAACCAGACGCCAAGAAGCCTAAGTGGTTCGAAAACGACAAGCACGAGAGGGCCAAGAACAAGGATACGTTTGTGGAGTTCGACGAGCCAGAGACCTTGGAGGATTTGGAGTCGTTGACCGCCAGATTATTACAGCATTAATAGATAGACAACACGAGCATAGCATTGACATGAAGCAATATACAATATTGGATTAATACTGGAGTAATGTAGAATAAGTGAGAAGAAGATTGGGTAAAAGGAGAGCGACAAGACCTTATAGTTTGCAATATAGTATAGTAGTCAGAGATGTTTCTTCTTGTAGTCTAGTTATAGTATTATTCACACTTTTTAAGCTAGTTCTTTATGTCCACTTGCTTTGCTGTAATGATATGCTCTGCTGTGCAGTTATACTCCTCTTCAATGTCTACATTCAATATCCGGTTCTTTCCTCGTAATATGCATTAATAACTCTAGCTATACTCCTTTAACTTCTAGAGCCTCTATCGAACAGCTTCTATTTCTACTGAATAAGAGGTGTTCCAATGATCTTGCCCTCTAACTGGCCCAAACGAAGTAGTCTTCCTCTAACCTTCTTACCGTCTTCGTCCAACATTTCGACGTTTTCATCCGTATCCACTTCCTCGGAGAGATCTATAACTACTACTTCCTGAAGGAAACTGGCCGATGCTCCCTTGGACACAGTCAAGTCAATGTCATTTCCAATGTTGATGGTGAGCTTTCCAGACTGGTGGATGTTGAGATGACCTATCTGTCCACGAACAGTCGACTCGCTGGTTACAAGAGGAGAAGAATACGAAGACTCATCCTTCTGTTTCTCTGATCCTGGTTCTGCCTTCACCGAGGACTCGTTGATGTAATCCGGCAATTTCTTGGGCAATTGGAAGGCAATATACTTGGTTTCCTTGTACTCCTCGATCTCTGGGGTTTCGGAGTCGGTGGACAATCCTCCCAAGCGGTCTGTCAATATATCCAAGAGCTCCTGGTGATCTGAGATCATTTTGGACTGCTCTTCTTGTTCAAGAGCGTCATTTCCTTGTAACAACTTCGCCTGAAGCTTGGCTTTGTTGGTCATGATCTGCTCTAATTTCTCTTCTATTGGTTCACTCTTCACAGTGACTTCTCTGCTCTGTTGTTCTGAAGCGACAGCCGGAGTATTCTCACGAGTAGGGTCGGATGACTCGATCTTTATAGGTTCTTTGGCCTCATCCTCGGGGTCATCTCTGTCTGGTCTTACCGGGAACAAGACTGTTTCCTCGTCGGCAAATCTGTATTGCTGTGTCATGTTTATCTTGGTAGGATCTTCTTCGTCTTCGTCTTCGTCTTCGTCATCTCCATTTTCAATTCTGGAGCTACCAGGAGTTGGAGACTTGGTCTTTTCCTTGAGTTTCAAGTTCTGCAAGAACTCCGGTGTTGGGGAGACCGAGTTGAACGTTCTGTCGGCTGTTAATCCCAACTTTGACCCATTGACGTTACCAATGGAAACCGAACCTGACGAAAGCGGACCCGACGATACCAAGTGAGTGCCAGCGTAGTTATTACGGCCACCACGACCACGTCCTCGGGTAGAACCTCCACGGCCACCGCGAGCTCCCGATCCACGAGCTCCTGGCTCTTCCTTGACTTGAACTGGAGCATCTTTGGCACGTTCTTCCTTGGACTTTCTGGGTACAACCTTTGGCTTGAACTTAAGAGATGTCTTCAGCAGCGGTGACGACGACGATGAGGCAGAAGACGCCGGTTTTTTGGAGTTCAACGACTCCAATCTGTTTGACATGCTTGCTTGTGGTTTCTGGCGGTTTGTAACCTTGCTTGTCAACTTTTACCTATGTTGAACCCTTCTTTCTTCAGATCAACTCATCACCAACCAAGTCGTGTTTGGTTCTCTCGCGAGAATTACCGACGAAACGGCCGCTTCTCTCGCTAAAATCTTTTTTCGTGCGATGCTCTCCACCGCCGTGCGGCTTGAATTTTTCAATGATTTCGCGATGAGTTTAACGAGCGATGAGAAGTGAAAAATCGGATTTCACAGCCAGTGAAGCCGATGGATGAGAGTGGTGTTTGCTGTGCTAGTTGTTGCTTGTGAGCTTTTGTAGAAGTTTAAGTTGTAGAAGAGGCTTTGCGAAGGTCAATAGAAGACACACAGCGAAACAAAAATACGAAATGGCAAGAAAATCGGCTAGAAAACTGGCCCCTGCTGAGGAAGACTTCGGGCTCAATGAGGTTGATGCCTTTGATGCTAATAGGGAAAAAATCCTCTTGGACAACGCCGGAGAGTATGCTCCTCGAGATGGCGATGACGACGAGTATTCGTCCGAGGAAGAGGTTCTTGGCGGCGAGATCGACAATTCAGACGACGAGGAAGAAGAAGATAATGAAAACGCCAGCGATGCCGATTCTGATGCTCTTGAAGAAGAGGAGGAAGAAGAGGAAGAAGAGAGAGGATGGGGAGGAAAGAAGAACTATTACGGTGGAGATGACGCCAGTGACGATGAGGATGCTAGACAAATGACTGAAGAAGCTTTGAAACAGCAGAAAAAGCACTTGAATGAGTTGGCCATGGATGATTTCATCGACGAAGACATGATGGACGACTGGAAGAAGACATCGGAAGAACAGGCTGAAGCCGATGCTGCTGCTCAAAAGACACAGTTAGTGATAAACGAAGGTTCTACTTCCATAGAAAACTTGGATGACGAAGAAAAGTTGAAGTTACTTAACCAGTCGTTCCCAGAGTTCATTCCTCTCTTGAAGGAATTGAATCTTCTCAAGCCTCAATTGGCCGAGCTTCAAAGCAAGCCTAAGAACCAGTTCATCGAGGTCAAATCCGTAGCATTGGCCGCCTACTTGGCTGCTATAACGTCATACTTCGCCATTTTCGTAGACTCGTTGAGAAGCGGCGAAGCATTCACATCCATGAAGGAAAACCCGGTAATGGAATCCATATTGTCTTCCAGAGAAGTATGGAGACAAGCTAATGAGTTACCTGAAGTTGCCCACGAAAAGGCTGGTGAGTTTAACGAAGAGTTCCAATCTGTGGAGAATAGCGAGATTTCTGAGCTTGAATCAGATATCGACGTGGACAGCGAGGAGGAAGATGACGAAGAAGAGTTCGTGGACGCTCAAGAAGAACAAAACGACGACCTTGACATAGATATCACTTCCAAGAGAAGAATCAAGCGTGTCTCCAAGCATATTGTCGGTGACTTCACGGAAGTGGCTACTCCAGAAGACGTGGATATGGAAGAGAAGCAACGTAGAAAGAAGACGTTACGTTTCTACACATCTAAGATCGACCAGGCTGTAGCTAAGGGTAACGACCGTTTCTCGGGAGATCTTGATTTACCTTACAGAGAGAGATTGTTTGAAAGACAACAGAGATTGATAGAAGAAGCCAGAAAGAGAGGATTGGACGAGAAGGACGACTTGGGAGCAGACTTGGACGGAGAAGACTTCGGCTCCGATGAAGAGAGATTGGCTAATGAGGTTAATAATGGAGAAGACAATGCTTACTACCAATCCCTCAAGGAAGGAAAACAAGATAAGAAAGACACTCGTCGTAGAGCACATGAAGAAGCTGTCAAGGCTGCCAAGGAAGGCAAGTTGGCTGAGGTCCAAGAGTCATTGGGCGATGATGGAAAGAGAGCCATCAACTACCAGATCCTCAAGAACAAGGGTCTTACTCCACACAGAAAGAAGGAATACAGAAACTCCAGAGTCAAGAAGAGAATGCAATACGAAAAGGCCCAAAAGAAGCTCAAGTCGGTCAGACAAGTATACGACGCCAGCAACAGAGGTCCATACGGAGGAGAAAAGACGGGTATCAAGAAGGGAATATCCAGATCCGTCAAGTTGGTATAATTGCATTTACAGGATTATTAAGGCTGTATATTATATATAGAATTGTACGTTGTATGATAAAGAGTATGGCAATGGATGAAGTGATGTAGCTGTAGAGATGTAGGGAAACTTCGTAGTAATTATCCAGATGACATGTATAGTTAGGTCTCCTTGGTGACTACACTGGTACTTACGTATAATTATTTATTGTTTGGTGTACAAGGAATGAATCGAGCGGCACGAATGCTAGTTATTCTATATACCAGGAACCGACCTACTCAGCCAGTTCCTAACTCTTCTGCGTGCTGACAACTATTGACTACTACTTTGTATCTCTCCTTCTGCAATCTTTTAAATATCCTTCTTTATAGATCCCCTCTAACGAGCAAATTGAATGTCATCGATTCTCAAGATCGACTTGACACACTCAGATGCTAACGTTATAGCACTGGTACTTACCAAGACTGGTTGCAAAACATGCTCATCGAAAGTATTGGATGCACCGGATCTTCTGACTGATATTCCGGCATTCTTTTCACCGTTCTCGTGTCTGTTTCTCAAGTCAGTGACAACATTGATTGGGTTCAAACCAGCGTTTTCAGCTAAAGTGGTTGGGATGACTTCTAAAGCCAGGGCAAATTCTTGGTATACAAACTGTTCTACACCTGACAATTTCGTAGACTCCTTCATCAATATTCTGGAAATCTCAATTTCTGGAGCACCTCCACCAGCAATAAGAGCCTTTTCTTTGACCAAACATCTGATGACACAGAGGGCATCGTGGATAGATCTCTCAGTTTCGTCCAAGACCAAGTGGTTGGCACCTCTTACGATGACGGATACAGTAGGTTTGATGTTCTTAGAGGAGATTCCTGTGATTTTGACGATCTTAGAACCGGAGCTTTCAAGCTCTTCTATGAGTTCAGCGGAACCTAAACGGTCTTCGGTGAAGTTATCGATGTCTGCTATTGGCTTACAACCTGTAGATTTAGCTAAGAACTCGATTTCATCTCTCTCGATATCCTTAATGACCATGATATTCAATTTAGAAAGGAAATGCAAGGCTAAATCGTTGACGGCATCTCTCAAGATGGACTTTTGGATCAACAATACGTTACACTTTGCCTTCTTGATCTTCTTACAAATATTTAACAAGTATGCTCTTTCTTCCTTCAAAATCTTATCCATTTGTCTGTAGTCATTCACCACAACGTTGTTCTCCATGTCTGGCTTAGGTGGAGATAATTGAAATTGAACCAAACCGATTCTGGCTTTTTCTATTCTGGTTGGACCTCCTGCGTTCTTAACAACGTTTTGGGTCAAAACGACACCATTTACGAGTTCGGTTTCATCGATGGTTCCGCCGACTTTCTTAATAAGTCTGATGTCGTTCAAGTCGACGTTGTTGCCTTCTTCGTTGATCACCTTAAGGACTGAATCTACGGCCAAGGGCGAGAGAAGGGACGAGTGCTGGGACACGATTTTTGACGACAATGAGGTTGAAGCGGCTCTGATTAACTGCTCTCTGTCGTCAAGGCTGATCTTGTGGGACATGTCCAACAACACTTCGGTGGAGCGCCTGGCTGCTCTCTGGAAGGACTCAGCAATCAAGGTTGGGTGGATACCCTTATTCAATAAACGGTCTGCTGCTCCGAGAAGAGATCCGGTCAAGATGGCCACGGAAGTGGTACCATCTCCGGCTTCTATGTCCTGGGCGGCACTGACATCGACCAACATACGGGCTGCTGGGTGTAAAACTGCCATGTGCTTGAGGATGGTAGCACCATCGTTCGAGATGATGATTTCTCCGTTAGAAGTCTTGATCATTTTATCCATACCTTTTGGACCAAGGGATGTTCTGATGGCGTCGGAGACGGCTCTTGCAGCGAGGATGTTTGCTCTGCGGACTTCCTGGGGCTTTTCCTTGTCCTTGAAGGTGGCGTTGGACGGAGCAACGGTTCTTACTGCTGCCATGGTGGGATCTGGATTAGTATGCGAGCTTCGTGGGTTACCGATGGAATTGGGAGTTTCTGGTTGGATCGAAAGAATCGGGCGGGCGGCGAGATTCGATGTGGACTTGGGAAACGGGTATTATGGCTTGACTAGGGTTCAGAAGGCACGACTAACACCAGACGAGTTGGCTGTAAACGGCGGATTTTTTGAGTTTCTTTGATTTCGTCGTCGCGTTAAAAATTCTCAGAAGAGGCAACTGGGTCATGTGACCGTGGTAGAAACGGTGAGGTGGTAGTGTTAGTGAGAGAGTGAGAGACTCATTTAGTGAGAGACTGTTAGTGAGAGGTGGTAGTGAGAGACCCATTTAGTGAGAGACTCTTTTAGTGAGAGGTGGTGTTAGTGGTAGTTTTAATGAGACGTTTGGTGGCAGTGGTAGTGTGAAATAGTGTTAGTGTGAGGGTTACTGGAAGTAGAGCCACTGAGTAGTTTATTGCTACTATTAAGTGTAAATGCTATTTAGTGGTAGTGTGAAGTTGTGCTAGTGAGAATTAGTGTTAAGTAGTGTTACTGAGAAGTTACTGAGAAGTGGTGAGAGACTCTGTTAGTGAGAAGTGGTAGTGAGAAGTGGTAGTGAGCATTCTATGTAGTGGTATTTATTGTTTGTAGTACTACTGAATAATTTCTATAGTCTATATTCTATTCTACTCTACATAGTCGTAGCAGTAGTAGTGGTGCTATTGTTGGCTCTAGCAGTCACCCTTGCCTCATTCCTCATTACCATCTTCATTACCCGTAACTGATATTCTTACCATTAACGTCGTTGATGGTAGTTATCATTACCCTTTACAATGGTAGCGCGGAAGTGAAGAAAGATGATTATCTACTTGTTGCCGTACCCAATGAAAGACGTAAGATGCTAGAATTCATGTCTTATTTGTTCTCCTTCTACCTTATCAATGAATATCACCGTATCTATGACTTCTCTTTCTTCTCTCCGTCTACTCATCTAATAGTGGTCGCCCGGCCCCATTACTCATTATTTGGATGCAAAATCTTGCGAGATGACTCTACCCCAATGTATCGGATAATACCATATATTTACACGACCACGGTATCATACTCCTTACATCTCATCCTCCCCTAAACCTCGTAGCAACTGCTATATCTCCATCACGACCTTCTCCCTCAGCATAACTACACCTCCCGTTATACTCCCTCTGGAGGCAAGTGTACGCCAAGTGCGGATATACTCATCTCTCCACTCAAGTGCGGCTATATCACAGCTCATTCTCGTCTTATATGCACGCCGGTATCATTAGTCAAAAATTCGTTTTTTGCATTTTTCAGATTGCAAATGTCATTTAACCTTGGACATCAACCATAAAATAGACCATATTAAGAAGAAGGTCTGCTTTGTAAAACATTGTATATATCTTGTAGCACTAGCAGCTATATTTCATGCCTTTTTAAGCAGAAAAATCGAAGAAAATCTACCCATGACAAAGCAAGAATACACCGTCTTCGAGGACATCTCGGTGACGCCAGAAGAAATCTTGGCCTGCTCTTACTCCAAGTGGTACCCACATCTCAAGGAGCACACCGTGGAATCTGAGATCATAAGACCTCTCCCAAAGGAGTTCTTGGAGTATCTAGCCAGCGACAGCATCAAACTACCAGCGGTAAACAATTATGAGTCCACCATTGAGGTGAATAGCGATAATGAATACAGTGATTGGGAGGAAGAAGAGAACGACTCCGAAGAAGAACAAGACCCAGAAGCGGAAACTAAGAGAAACTGCACTGTAAATGACTTCAAACCTTTGCATGATAATATAATATCCAAAATAACCAAGTTGGGTGGAGCAGTAACTCCAAAGTTGAACTGGTCAGCTCCTAAAGATGCAAAATGGATGATGCCTGACAATACTATACGGTGCAACCATGTTAATGATGTCTATTTATTACTCAACTCATCCGATCACATTGTGGACGACTTGGACTTTCCTTTCGCAGCCACTGAGATTAAGCCAGAAGAAGACGTAGAGTACGAATTGGTGCTTAGAAAATGGCTCGATGTGAATCCTGCTTTGGAGTTCAGAGTCTTTGTTAAAGACCATAAAATCATCGGCATCTCCCAAAGAGACTTGAACCACTACATATTTCTAGAAAGTTTGCAGGACAAGTTGAACAAGAAAATCCTGGAATTTGTGTATGAGACTGTAATTCCAAATCTTGATGCTGACTTAGGCTTGAACAAGTACATTGTCGATGTCTATGTCCCCAGGCCTTTCACTAAAACTTACATAATTGACGTGAATCCATTCACGAGAAAGAGCGATCCTCTTTTATTTACATGGCATGAGCTTTTGACTATCGATACTATGGGCGATGACGAAGACAACTATGAGTTCCGTCTTGTGAACGAGACCAATGTTGGGCGCTTTGCAAAGAAAGAGTACAGTGAGAGTCAAGTTCCATTTGATGTTGTCGATGCGCTGATCAACACAGATGCTATGGTCGAGTTGGCAAGAGAATGGAACAGATTACAGTTACAACAGGACCTGAGACAAACCTCAGAATGAAAAGAACAGCGAATTCTGTAATATTAGAAAAATTATGGATTGAACTATCGATTCATCACCCCCTCGACCCCTTTTTGAAGGAATAGGCATTTTATAGAAATAGATTGAGAATGGAATGGTGTTCAACCTTGTGGGGGATATGGTCAGGCGTTTTTGACCTTGTAGCTTATATCTGATAATTATGTAGATCTATTGAAAGCCGAGGAAATTCCAGTGAGGATAAGGACTAGCCACCCCCGTTTTTCATACCCTTTGTAGAAGTCTACGCCCTTCCGCATATCTGCTCTACGCTTCCGTTTTTTGAACCTTCTCCGTACTCTGTGTGGGGGAACGTATGGAGAATTGTGTATTTACGGGCATATTGTCTTGACAGCTGGAGAGCCCTCCCAAAAAGGCGAAGTTACTTATGGTGGGGCTAAAAGTGGGAACTTCTCCTCGAAATCGAATAAATGCCAAATCGGAGAGCATGCCTTATTGGGAAGTGTCTCCCAATGTGAACGCTTGGCACCAGTGATTGAAGGCTGACTGGAGCACGCCGTTTGAGTGGTGAGGCAGTTAATAATGTCTGGAAAAGAGGACGTTTTAGCGTTCAGTGTGACGATGGGACGGGTTGCCTTCTCAAACAAGCTGGTCGGACGTCTTACAAGAGTTGGTGTGTTTGTTTCGTGGAGGCGACGAGATCACGTTGCCATTCTCTGGATGTGTTGGAACGTTCCAAGTGCCGTGGAGGACTGAAACGGACTCCTGATTGTCATTTTGCAGCTTAATTCAGGATGGACTATACTACATGGTCCCCCACCTTTCTCAAGATATCCATATTATTTTGCAGACGCTTCCTTCTTTTTGTACGTCCAGCTGGGGGATCCTTTCCTCTGCTTCACCATCCTTGCCCCGCTTTGGAGCATTACAAGGAGCCACCACTATTGCCGTGAACAGCTATTTTCAAAAAATCGAAAAACGCCAGAATAATAATGTTATAGCTATACGGAACTGTTTCCTAATGGGGTAATACTGGCGCAACCATCGACGATGCCCCAGAGATGCAGTAGTCCCGAAGCTAGTAGATAAGTTTTGCCGTGGAACGTCGTAGCAGGGTTGATTTGGAGGGATAAGGGAAAGAACCAACGGAGGGGTGGAACTCCTATTTGACTGGCCATGGGTGACGTCTCGGAGCTTTCAGCGTGGAAAATATAGAGTTCTGGGAGTTACTGTCGTAAACCAAAAGAATGTCAGAAGTTGTTCCTTCAAAGAAGAATTTGTCAACGGCATCCGCTATTCTACAGAGATCGTATGCAAGCTGGAATCCCCATAACATGTAGAATCTTGCACGTCTGAATAATTTTGAAGTAAATACACATACATACATTTCTGTTTTTTTTTTCTAATTTTATGGAGAAGGTTATAGCGTTGAACCACTTTTCACCACCAGCTTAAATACAGAGGTGCCGCCGTTGTATCTGTAGAAAGAACATTTGAAGCATTTCTGGGTTGTTTTTACGTTGATACTTACTTTAGACTTTAACCGGTTCTTCTCTTTAGACTTGAACCTTCTTTGAGCCTTTCCTTCGGTATTTCTTGTAATAGCCGAAATTGCCGTGCGCTTGAAGTGGTACTGCAATATCATATACATTCGTCATCAACACGAAGTATATCAACTAGTCGAGAAAGCTACATTATCTAGTGTCTATCAGCACTACCAGCCTCAAAGAATCATATTCTGAAACACACGCAGTTCTCATACAAACCATCGATTTTCCATCTCAAAAACGTATAGGAAGGTCCAACAGTATAGCGAAAACTTGCACAAAGGGTTTATTAATTCACAACTGAAATAATTATTTGGAACTCGACCTCACGATGACTATTTTGGAGTCCATTCAGTTAGACCAACTGAACATATTTTTGCCTGGATACAGAGGCAGGTTGACTGAGGGTATTACCTACAACCCAGCCAATGACACCTTATTGTGGGTGGATATCATTGTAGGAGAAATCCACCGTGTGCATCTCTCGTCAAGTGCTTCGGACAAGGACCATGAATTCATAAAATGGAAGGCTCCAGGTGAGTCTGTGGGAGCTATTGCCTTGACTACCGAAGAAGACGTCATCTTAGTGTGTGGTAAGTCAGGAGTGGCCCTCGGGGATTTCAAAACCGGTGAAATCGAGTATTTCTTCAAGTACCCATATGATGAGCAAACCCAGCAGCGTTTGAGATCCAACGACGGTATCGTTGATCCATGGGGACATCTCTGGATCGGGTTAATGAATGATTTCCCAATCACAGCCAAGGAGGGTGTCTTGCCAGAAGGAAAGTTGTTCAGAATCAACTGTAACGACCTCAGCATCGAGACCATGGTAGATGGTACCCTCATCGCCAACGGGTTGGCTTTCAGCGAAGACCACAAGACCTTCTTCTGGACCGATTCGCTTACATTCACCGTATGGAAGTTCGACTACGACTACAAAACCAACAAGTTATCCAACAAGAGACCTCACATAGAAACAAAGAAGTTTTACCAAGATTTCGACAGCCCAGAGCCAGATGGAATGACAATGACCAAGGATGGACACATCTACGGTGCTGTATTCAGCACAAGTTCAGTATATCACGCTGATGCCAGTGGACAATTGCTCAATAAGATCCATCTCCCAGCTTCTAGAATCACTTGTGTGATTTCAGGTGGAAAGGACAACGACGAATTGTTCATAACAACTGGACATCCTCAATTAGAGCATCTGGATGCGGTTATTGACTCTAGTGACAAAACTGGAGACTTGGGTGGATATTTGTTCAGAGTAAAGTTGGACAAGCCAGTGAACGGACAACTCAAAAACATTTGGGGTGGAAAGGTTTGAATCCTAACATAGAAAACATCGTTAGACAATCTTATAGAGTATACACAGTTCTAGCGTAACAACCATATTTTGTCAAAATCGAGGGAAGGTCTGACTACCTCATGATTCCAGATAGCTCATTCCAAGTGTAGCATAGCAATAGATCAGTCCATTTTTCATTTCTACGCATCGTGACCTAAGAAAGAGCTGTGAACCATTGCAATTTCAACCCGATATTGATTCTTATCTCTAAATTATAGCGTCGGGCCAAGCAGAGGGGCCTATTCACACTAATCGCAGGTTCGAGAACACATTCCCGACATATTTAGACTTAGCCGATCCGCATATATTCCAATGGAAAAATGGAACCAGTCGGCTTAACCTTAATTGTCAAGCAGAACAAAGATACGGAATTCTTAACTCTTTTAAGATTTGTAGCCGATTAAAAAGGAGGAAAGTCTAATGTGATGACTCTGGAACGCGTGATATGTTATAGTGCAGCATCAAGCGCATCGTTGTCCTCTTTCGCCTTGGTGCTTCTAGAGGAGCTCACATCAAACTTAGAGTTTTTAACCGTTTAAAGTCAATTCAAGACGCTCCTCAGTTTCAGCCTCTGGATGTGCATTTCTACTCCTTCTGTCGAAGTGGGCCTTGTATGCTACGAGTCGCTGCCTGAACAATTTTGAAAGTTCTGACTAATTGAACCCGAGGCGGCGGTCTACGTGAGAATGATGATGGCAGCATGAAAATGAAATCGCTATGGTGACGTTACCTGGCCAATCCAAGGCGAGAGGCTGTGAAATTGATTTTCACGAACTACAGAAACACCCGAGAGATACGACGGTCCTCGAAGCAGGACGCTTAAGTGACTTGGAAGGTCGATGCTGAAGACCATGTTGATGCAAAATACAATTAACAACCTGTTTTGCAATTAAGGTTTAAGTGGTCCTGCATTTCGGCATATGATGTTCTTTGGGTTCTGTGCTGAGCTGGTGTGATACTGTTGCAATGTACGTTTATATGCCAAGTGTTGCAGAATAAAGTTTGTCGGCGCACTTATGCATATTCTTTATAAAATTATTGGCGTGGAGTGGAAGTTAATAGTGTAGTGGCAGCATGGGAATGAAGAAAGGTTAATAATAATGCAAGGAGTCGCAGTGATGAAGCGATATACCGTTCCTACCTAGGCTACTATAAGCGGATTTGTAAGAAACTGAGGAAATTCCCTATCTGCCTGACTTATAACCATCTCACAAGAAACGGTTGAAGCGGTTGAAGGGTGCTGGAGAAGACTCTACCCAAATGTCATGAGCCAACTGTTGCTTGGTGATGCATGACAGCTATGGTTGCATCAAGGATTGAGATATTGAAGAGAGTAAAAGCCCTGGAGAATTTGGGGATCCAAGTCCTGGTACAATAGAAATAATATTACAGAAGTACATGAATAGCGAGTGTGTCATTACATTTATGATTGGAGAACCCTAAATATGCTAAGTAATATCCTTTTGGCTGTGGGGGAACGATTCATCCCACCGCTGGTAACGAGCGGACTAAGAGAACAATAGTGATCTGCTCAAAGCTACAGCAAGCCAAAATCATGCGAATTTTAAGGAAGTTGCTGTACAGGAAATTGTACATATCCTATGGATTGAATGGATGAAGGCTCCAAACCCTAATGCACCAAAACTTGGGGACTGACTTCAACTCGCAACATCTCTCTCTTCGTGGTAGAGTACAAATGATATTCTTGATGTAGGTAAACTGAAAGCCTTCTTGAGATATATTTTCAGTAAATTTGCACAATCCGGTTATAGTTTCTCCTACGAAATACTTGAACAAATCCGGAGTTGTATTCTAAATGCTTACGATTATCAGTTAGGTCGTTACGTTTTTCTAACACAGGGTTTAATGCAACATGCTATGCTAAATTCTGGTCATACAAATCTATGACCCTTGAGATGAATTCCTCTACTAGTTCATTTTCTTCAATTCCTCCAGCTCGTAAATCATTAAGCTTCAAGTTCATAATAGAAAGTCTATTTTCATGTGTAAGTATTTGGTCGTTTGATGATTTGAACAAAGAGGGGTCGTCAAGGATTTTTATTAACGTTAGCAAGTGAAACTGAAGCGACTTGATCTTGAGCATCCCTTTTATTTGTGGGTCATTAACAATTAGCAGAAATATTTCGCTTTCTTGGGACTTATCTTCTGCACCCTTAGACATCAGTATGGGCGCTGATGAGCTTGGAATTTGCCCTGACACCTCAGGGCTTTCAATTAGATTGTCGCCTTCTTCCTGTTTCAGACGCTCTTGCCCCTCTTGTAATTGATTTTCGTGTTGTAGTTTTGAATCTCTATTATCTTCAAGGTGTCTTTCGGTATGTCTTGTATCCTTAAAACACGGAATAGAGCAGTAAACCACGTCGCATTTGGGGCACTTGTACTTGGCTACATTTTCACTACAGATCATGCATGTTCCCAACTTGCTACGGTTCATCGCCGCTTTCTCTTGCTATTTCTTACTTGACTTAAAACCGATTCAATATCGAAATCATATACTTTCAAATAAATTCTGAGATGGATTTTTGAAGACCTGTACATACTAAAGAGACCTGCAGTTAACCCACATTTGAAACCGAGACGTTGCACAGAAGCATCGACGAGAGGGGTTTGAAACACTGTGAAACGCTGAGGAAGAACGTGAAATAAGGGTTCGTGCTGCTAATAGAATACCTAATTAGAGGATTGACAGGGACCAACTTACCTGAAATCTGAAGGAAGAAATTATGAAGTACTTAAGGAAGTAATTTGGCACGCGGATCCTATTGCAAATTATAGTATGTCGTTTTTAGGAAATACCATATCAATGGGAAAATCTGGGGGAGCAGCGACATTGCCTTGCTGTTGCGAGTTGCAGAAGCTAATTATGTAAATAATGCAAGCAACCACCACCAATGAAATTCGTCTCATGATGATAGTACAAACGAGCTCCAGTGCTTTAGTCCAATGTTGCGTCTGCAATTGGAACGCGGGAGGTCACTGCCCGCAGCTACCTTGTACCGTTGGAAATTTGTGACCTAAATCTATAGTAGAGAATGGTAAAGATGGGGATGTTCATGCAAAGAGGATATTCCGTTTATGGAAAGGAAGAGCAGGTTATAGTTAAGCGAAGTTCCTCGCAAGTCGAACCATGTCATTACTAATTTCAATTGAAACTCGTTCTTCAGTTGCGAACCGGTATTACCGTTTTTTGTTTTATATTTCTTCTACACCTCATAATGAAGATATGCTTGGGGCAATATCAAATACGGTTTAATTGCATATACTCAAAAAGAATATTTTAAATCATGTAATCTGCAATCCATCCATGAGCGAATAATCGAGCACAGTACAGTTTTGCATGTTATGTACGGTCTGCATGGTATGTAACCCTTAAACGGTACATGCTTGCCCTGGTAGTATATGTTGAGGAATTGTATAACCACCTACAGTCAAACCCATTAAAAAGTTTAAATACGTCATAATCATGATGGCATGAGCTTATGCTCTGAGGGCTCGAGCTACAAGAAAAAATTGTATTGTTTTGGCCCTGAATCCCTGATTTTAGTCAGAAGTATGGTAGTTTTATAACTGGGGTGAAGATTTTGCTAATCTTGAGTGGGTAAAACACAATGTACTCGTTTTCGAGGTGTTGGGCTCCTTAGTTCATTAGGATTAGCCGGCAGTATCCTTCTTCATTTACTCAAAAGGTTGTTTTCTTCTTAACTGCCCCGTCCAGTAACCAATTGTAATCTTACCATTATTTGTCATCTACATACATTGACGGTCAAAGCCTACGTCCAAATAACGAAAATATCATGAAAATTAAGGGGATTTGATGGGTGAATGTTTTCTAGAAGGGGGTGGGAAAAGATGGGCCATAGAAAAGTGGTGAGACGTAAAATTCATTTGCTTCGTAATGCCAGCGTAATGCCAGAAAAGTAGAATTTACACTTACGCAAAGGAATAATAGTAGCGGAGATACATTTGCTCGCGTACACTTCCTTGTTCCTTTACAAATAACGATAATAGATCCAAGAGAAGTGTGACGCTGGTCTTCAGTAAATAATTTTACATTTCTTATCGTTTTCTCGTAAACTTGTAACCAGTTGCTAAATGTGCTAGTACCTGTTTCATATTTCAAAATCCGCATTATAGCCCCAAAGAAAAATATGGCACAAAAAATAACAGGACAATGGTAAAACCTTTGGTGGACAAAGAGCATTGAAATCCTGCGTCTAGTCAGTATGTATTCATTACAGTCGCTATAATTTGGGAGTGACTTTACCAATCTTTGAGCACAAAACAGGATGGCCCTGTCCCCACATAAAATGCTGAAACTTCTAGTTTAGCCCCACTTGGATAGAATAGTCTGCCTTTGCTTTTATTACTTTCTGCTTCAACCCCTCTTAGGTTCGTTTCTGTTTTGTGCCATTGTTGGCAGCATCACATAGTCCCATTGTAAGGTCATCTACACCCACTCCAGTGTTCATTTCTTGGGGTGAAAAGTTGCATGCAATTAGTTGCAAAGCTCAAAGAAGTAAAAATAATATATGTAAACCTTATTCTGTGTACAGGCGTTGCGAAATGTAACTTTTTGGTGCACTTGTGCACTAACGTTGCACAAACTGGATTTCAGTCTTTCTTTTACTTACAATTGCGAATTGCAGCAATTTCAACTACACATCACAAAGTTAAAGAAACCCAGAGACAGTAACGTTTCAGGTTTCAATTAGTAGTTAACAATAACATCGCACTTTTAGCTACTAGTTGCTACGATCACTATGAATAAATAAATGTCCATTTATTGAATATGCTTTTTTATAAACTGAATGTGTTTAACCATAACCTAAACCTTTAAACCCAAAATAACAGACTTTTATGTAAGCTATTATCGTAACGTCGTTATTAATTAAAAAGTGGTACTGAGGTACCTTTCTCTATTGTAGTAGTAGAAATCAAAGATGCAAAATTGGAAATAAATTAGGAGAATGCAGATGTTCATCCCGCAACTCTTCAAGAACAGAATGGGTTTTGAGGAGCAGTTGGATGGTGTGGAAACTGTGCCATTTGTTGTGGAAGGTAGTAGTAAGGCAATGCTGGTGGGGCCATTGAAGTGGAGGCGATGTATGGTTGTTGAAGTACTGGCATCTGTTGAGCATCATGTTGCTGTTGCAGTTGGACCCAGTTGTGACAGCAGTTAACATAATTAAATTTTCTTCTCTTAATAGAAGAAGCATAGTAGTTCATTTGATCATCATTGTAAGGAGTTAAAGGTGTTAAAGGAGAATAGATACCTTTGACCAACTTATTCGTATTAGCGCTGGTGTATGAGAACTTTGAGGAGTTGCATGTAGATGGGTCTCTTGAAACAGATGGTGAGCTGAAGCTGGACGACAAGGTTGGTGTTCTGTAGTCCATAGCAGCAAGTGGCTTCGAGTATTGATATTGAAATACGGGCATGACGGGGATTGCTTGTGGGATGTATGAAGGGACTGAAACCTTCTCTGAGACAGGTGTTGTGGATGGAGAAGCAATATAGCTTGAAACTGGACTGAAGTTTGAAGAGATATCAGACGATGAGTCTTCTTCGACAACTAAGCTCTTTAAGCTTTGGATGATAGTGCTCAGCAACTTGAACACACGGGAGTTTGCCAAGATCTTCCAGAAGTGCTTATCTTCTGCGAGGTTGTTGAACGATAATTTGTAGTTGAGACAACTCAAGAAATAGCTTTCTAAGTAGTTTAATAAACTCAAATTAACCTTGATTAACTCTTCGTCCTGGCAGTTATTAGAGATGGTGCTGTTGATAATGGTCAACCATGTCTTCAAGGTGTAGGATTGATCATCGAAAGACTTGTTAGAAAGGACAAGTGCCATCACTACCAAGTAGACGGCCATGTTGTCACCATCTTCATCAACAGGTAAGTCCAACTTGAGTATTTCATTGCAGTGGTAGTATTTGTGAAGGTAGTAAATGCTAATGAGAAGGTTTGTACAACCCAACTGAGAATTATGGATTAACAGTCTGATGAACGAGCCATATTTGTTATTGAAGTCGTGGAACTTCTTTATGGATCTCTTGCTGTTAGAATGGGACTCTCCCATTATCACCCAGACTAACTTTACGTAGTTATTCACATAAAACGATTGATCTCTCATATTATGTATATGTTATGTGGTTGTTAATGCAAGAACGATTACAGCTGGTTAACTGAATCTAAATGACAATGAAAAGTGAATTAAGAATTTGCTACAATATATACAAATCCACCTACTAGTTTAATATGGATTTGTTATAGTTATATATTTGGTTGTGAAATATGTACATGTTATACTTCAAATCGAAAACCAAAAATAACAGCAGCAAAAAATAAAATACCTTGTGAAAAAATAAATTAATAAATTAGAGCTAATCCATTCGTGCATATTACACTTTTAAACTTTGTATTCCATTTCTCAAGGACTGATGCACTTTCTAGCATTAGATGGCACTTCAAAAATTAAAAATAAATTCATCCAGAATATTTTTTCCCTCAACAAAACATTAGTGGTTTGTGCACGTCCTCTCCTCTGGGAATAGTGCTGCAGCTGCTGCAGCTCCTGGCTAATGAGTTGAGAAAAGTCCTGCTTGTCATGCTCCATCCCTAACATGTTCCATTTCACTGGGAACAATGTTTTATTAATGCGACTGAGAAAATACTCTCTTCTGTAACTTACAGCACAAAATTTTTGAAGTTTCTTTTCAATCCCCCAAAGGATAATAGGACTTGCGTACAATGCAATGCAAATCAAATCTTAAAGTCCCCCCAACTACCTTTTGGCCCCATCTCTAAAGGAATTCACCGATGACACTAATTAACGAATTCGGTCAGGTTTCGATGCTTACACGTCTCCCGTTACTGTTACTTTTAGCTTTTTAACTAAACTAAGAATTGTAAAGGCTCCTCTCAGTTTTGGGAACTGGTGCTCTGTGACGAGAAGGCGTAAGCGCTATCGCAGAGGTATGTGCTGCCTCAGCCATGTGAAATCACCACCCTGTCTCGTCTACAGTCAAGACGGTGCTACGCCTGCCATGTCTAATCTATGAACTACATTTTTTTCTGCAAGCCTCTAATTCAAAAGCATTGAACAGACAGCCGCCAGTATAGGTATAACCCGAGGCAAAGACGCTCATAACTGCATATACCTCCCTGTATGTACCCAACTTGTATATAACTCTATTTCGTCATTGAAACTGGATAAAACTTATGGGAAGTTTTAGGAGGCTCAATGGGAATGCATACATTATTTTCTTATGTTCAGTGAAGTGCACGTCTGCTTGTATGTAATGGTGATGCTTACTCTCCTACAGAAATAGAAATGTTCCACAAATGTACTCAATTCCCACTTACGAGGTTGCCATTTTCAAAATATCTCATAGTTAAGTAGCCATATATTATCTATTGTACGTATGTATGAGCAGGGTTTCACCATTAATGGATAATTGGTTGCCTCTCATCTGCCGGGATGGTTTTTCAATGCAAAATTTTCCGCAGTGGCCTTATTAGTGCGGAAACACTTAATTACATAACGTCATTAAGCTTTTCTAACACACATTCTTGCTATGCTTGGTGCTATGTAAATCCTCGAAATCATACAATCCAGCATCACACTATACTGCTGCAAAATTTCTTTTTGTTACCTTTAGTCCAAATCTAGTTGGTCAAGAAAGTGCCTTCTGTGCTTCGCCATATTGGTAATGAAACGACTGCGCGTCAAAGATGCCTGCGTCAGGCTTTATGATATTTAGGCTCAAAAAGGAGTCCCGAAAGTCCTCCATTACGACGCTTGTATGGATACGTATCAAATTAAAGTTCGCACATACATACAACCAGGCTTGAACAATGTTTTCTCATCATATGAAAACTAGCAACTTACCTACGTACAGTGCTGCCTGCTAAATAATGAATGCGGAAATAACCGTTCTAATTATTTATTGCCTCCCGTTGTGTGAATGTGTATGCTTGCGTTATATTCAACAAGATACCTAGAACTATCGGGCGCCAACAGCAAGTAAACGCTTTCCCAGGGGAAGCACAAAAAATAAACTAAGCATTTCGATCCCTTTTGCGGTGAGTGAACGTGTTTACGTAATTCCAGTATATGTGTAAATTCTATGTGTGCCATCCGTAACAAATAGTAGCGCGTATAGACGACAAGCATGACAAACCTGGCCTGTTGTCTCGCAGTGATGAAAGTCATGTATTTTACACCGTTAGATTTTTTTCTATGGGACTAGATCACAACCAATTATTCCAAACGGGTGGACTCCTCGGAACGGATCCCCGCTGAGAAAATACACACATTTCTAGACCCGGATGTTCTGTTGGTGACAACAAAGCAGTTCCAAAGTCTTGGAGATTCTACAAGCGGAACCCATAATCAGGTTAACAACCTGGTTACTTAGCTCCCTCCTTCGGTATCTCTACCGTTAACCACGCCACTACTCCACCATTGTTCAAGATAATAATTACAAACTCTACGAGACTCTTGGTACCCCTTTAGTCGAGGATAATTTGTGTTTTTGTGTCGTCAGCTCTTGAGAAGTAATAATATCTAATTTTGGACCTCCTTATGGAATATCGATCGTCATCGTGGTGTATGCAGAACCAGGAACGCACCAATAAGCCTATTTGAAATTAGGTTGAGGATATTTTTGTTGCACACACGTATGGGCTCTGTTTGAAAACTCGGAACTATCTAGATTAGGCAATAGAAGTTCATGTACGGTCACATTTCCAACGGGTAAATTACAACTATTCTTACCATGCAGTTTTGTGTTACAATGCCTACAGCTGTTGGTGGTGTTACATAATAATACCAATAATTGAAAGGCAGGCCTCCCCTTTTTTAACGATCCTTCTGACTACGATCTAAATCTACAGATATTATTTTTCCAAGGTACTCCTATCGATGCCTGGCTATACCCTTTTCATCTAGAAAATTCCAACACATTATGTTTTCTCGCCCAGGCGTATTTCGATACCTTTCTCTTATAGGAAAGTCTTCTGGGGGAAGTTTCAAATAGACCTCAGAGCTTCGAATCTGGACTATTGTTTGAGAGTTTTAGGTTTAATTTATAAGAGGACTCTGTAAAACTAGTCAGTTGTCGATCATGTTGCTGGCTGTATTATGTATAGTATGTGCTCAGTAGAAAAGGACAAAATGGATAATCAGATCTATGCACTAATTTCACGATATTATCAGATTGTCTATCAAAGGTATATGGTAGCCTCGTATATCAATGTATGGTCGTCAGCCCTGTTGAAACAACAATCTTGTAAAACGAGATACTACTTCTTAGGACGGGCCCTTTCAAAGAAAGTAGGCAGTAGCCTGCCTGTCGCAACCGTCGTAGCGTCGTAGACGTATTGATGTTTCAAGTCTAACTGAGTTATTTGCACTCCCATCTAGCGGCTAACAAGAAAAATAACTTGAAATCTGGAAAGATCGATTAAATCGCGGTATTACTGCACTCCAAAGGAGTCCCACCAGATCCATGATTTTCGAATTTCTTCGTATCCATCTCTTCTTCGATTTTCTGTAATACCAGAATCACACCGTTAACTTGGTGACCACAAGTAATATTGTTTTAGTTTGAGTACATACAAACCATGCATGTCCATGATATATGCAATGCACACTTTGCCTCAAAAATATTACATTTTTTACATCACGTGCAAAGGGTAGGCGTACATTCTACGGTGGTGAAATAATACGACGGTCAATCTGCCGTCTTGACGACTTCTTTTGAAGAACAATGCATGATGTGTATGAGATTTCCTGCAAGTTTTAGAAAACTGGAAGCACCGAAATGGCTGAAAAAACTGCCTTTCCACCAGCATTTGGAAGTTTCAGTGGTCATCTCGTCTTTGTTCCACAAAGGCATGGTGGTATATTTCCTTACCGGGCTTCGTTTGACTTACTCCTTTACCTCATCCTCTTGTAGTGGCTGCAACATCAACTTCACTAAAATTTTTTAGGTGCACAGGGTAATACCAGATACAAGCAACAAATGAGGGTCTTGTTGTCATCGTATGGAAGCTAGACTAAAAAAGGGGTTTTGCATTAATTCCTGATTATTCTCTAGTCATTTGTCGTCGTGAAAGAGATCGGCCCTACAAAATTCCTCTTTATTTACTTTCACTGATTTACGCTTGCAGCATCCTACTCGCTTTCACGGGAAACTTCGGACTACTCCTATTACCCCTAGTTATCCAGAATCATTACTTTTCCAACCGATATCCTTTCTGTGGATGGACAGATATTACATATGTCTGAAAGTGATCCGAGGAATGCATAACTTAGGGTGTTGCCGCGGAAATATGTTAAATTAGCGTAGTTTAGTTGGAGTCCCTCGAATATTACGACTCCTAGAAATTGCTATTGCAAGTATCAGTTGCATAATAATTGCTCTATTGGTCTCGATCTTCCTGTAGGGCCTGACAAATATTTTCTGTACTCTTCAATACACTTCTACTATCCTAGCTTTCCGGGACCACATTATTTGGCCCGAATAATGCAACGAAGAAAATAAATCACAGCGGATATTGAATTGTACATAGGCACGCATATATAAGACAATTGATCTAGCGCCGATATGCATGCATTAATCATCTTTCCTTATTCCGCGCTTCCCACTGAGGGAGCCATCTTACCCATTGCAGGGTATGTTGCAGGGAATGGGGCGACTATTGTGATAGCCGTTACGCAGTTGTACTGAAGCTAAGGAGTAAGTTACACTTCCACTATGTGAACTATGTCTTCGTATGTGTAAAATCTGCACGCTCGGAATCATAAATATCGAGAATGCCAGAAACTAAATTGTGTTAACTTTAAGAATTACACTAGGCAACTGAATGATTGCCTAGTCTGATATTTTCTTATGGCTAGAGAGTTAATATTTGCGCCCTAGAGCTTATTCCGAGGATGGCCAAGAATTCAGCGTAGAAATCACTTACCATTCTTGGACCGGCTATAGAGTAACCTTATTTGACAAACTCCCGTCTTGACAATTTTTAGCGTTATACACTTTGCACCGGCTTGAATATCTGAGGTTAAAAATCGTAATTCTGAGCCTTTAACATAGACCGTATGACATCATGGGACACACATGCTGATTTTAATGGTTATTTGTTTGCAGCGGTCTGCAACAATGAAGCTATTTGAGTTTGTCTACGATTTCATCACAAGGGCAGCAATAGGCGAGTTCAAAATATTCTAGACGGCTTGAAAATCCTATTGTTTCACCACTTCATGTAGCAATTGTGATGCTGGCTCTAATCCCGTAGATGTGGTATTGCATATAATGAACCATCTTGCATTAATCTAGTCGTGTGATTTTGATCATGTGAAAATGTAAAATAAATCATGTGACTTATCGTGTGACTTATCGTGTGATTCTAGTCCAGTGATATTGGTCACGTGTCATATTTGTGGCTATTCCGAGTTCGTTTTGGAATTTCTTTTTCTGGAAACTGAAACTTTCTTCTGGGTATATGCAGTGCCATCATATCTGAAGGTCACAGCCTACTTTATAATGGCTATAGAATGAATAATTGGCGGAGTAAACATAGGCAAAAAGACGGGCTCCAACGCCTAACACCGCAGTAGGGCTGTACTTATTTGTCAACCAGCCGTTTTTCTGTTTTCTACGTCATTTTACCTCCAATACAGCCCCCACTGCTACCAACTCGGCTCGGAGAAACTATATTTAATACTTCATAATCACCGAAAAAATAAATAGCAACTGAATTCAATCGTGTGATACAATTAGTAGCAAAGTAAATATAAGTAAGCGAAAGCCATTGTTTTTAACTAAAGAAGTAGATTTTTGAGGGCATGGAAAATTCGATATAGTCGGCCACTTTTATCATTATAGCATCTAAAAAGGGACAGAATGACACACCCTCTACTTCGGTTCAAGAAGATCCATTATTACATCATACCGCTTATTTCACTAGTGGTATGGTGGGCCATGTTGATAGCGATGCTCTCCGCTTGGTCGCTTCAAGGCAAACCAGAATATTGGTTCATGAACAGCTACCAAACCCCAGTATACATCTCAGATATTGGAGCGACCAGTCTAAAGCCGTTATTCATTTCTTGTGCCGGGTTCCAGGCCATTTTCTTCGTGGGTACTATGGTGATGGAGCTCTACTTGAGAACTCATCATAAGTTACAACCTTACGTATCCACAAAGCAACCAAAATTTGCTATTGCCAGTATAGTGTTTGGTATAATAGGTCAATTAGGAATATTGTTTGTGTCTATCTTTGACACCAACAGCTTCCACTCGGTCCATCTTTCGATGGTTGGAGTGTTCATCGTAGGCTGTTTCTTTGCTTGTTTTTTCAACTTCCTTAATTCATTCATTTTTGGTAACTACCCACAGAGATTGAGTCCAGACCACGAAAAAGTTATCTTTGGTAAGCGCAGATGGTACAATCTTTATATGGTATCGTTCTGGATGAAATGTGTATGGTTAGTGGCCGCTGCTGGATTTGCCATCTGTTTTGGTTACTTCATGAAATCGGGAAATTCTAATCTTAGTGCTTCCTTTGAGTGGACAATCTCCTTCTGGTATGGATTGCTTCTTGTTATGTGGGCTATCGATTTGTTCCCATCTGCTGTGAAGCATTATAGACTCAGACATCCAGAAGAATTCGACGACAGTTTCAAGCAAGATGAGATGAGCCCAGAGGAGGAACAGAGAACAATCTCCACTTTCGGCTCTCCAACCTACAACGAGCCAAACCAGGCGTACGTGAAAGATTTAGAGTCTCAGCCTGAGCAATCTGATCCAGAAACTGCAGCTCGGTCCCATCCTTCCGAAGTACCAGACACAAGTTACATACTAAACAATACAACTCCACTTCACGGCGGTCCGGTTGCGTCCAACCCTCCATATCCGCTCTCCTAATTCCCAATAGAATATCTCAGCAAGATTGAGATTCCTTATAATTCATAATCACCATTATCCAAATTCTTGTATAGTTTTTTTAATTTGTTAATTTGCATCCTTTCTCAAGAGAGTTTTCTAGTTCTGTATTTCTCATTCTATTCTCGAATTTTCACCTACCCAAAAGGTTCCAAAAGTCCCTCTTTTAGCTTATGTATTAGTCAGTACTCAATATCAAGCCAAGAATTGCGAAATCATCCCCAAATTGTAGTGTAATAATATGCTGCAACCTCCAGTTGACAGCTAAAGCTGGGGTCAAGAAGCGCAAATTAGCCTAATATGGGTTTTTCCGCTGTTCTCTTTTCAGAACCCGAGGACCGATCCAGACCACAGTAAACCATTTCTCATCAGTGACAACCACCATATCCCACAGTCCTCCCATTTCGTCTCCATACTCGTCTACAGCTCCCAAGTGAACAGAACGAGCTCATCTTCCCCATAACTTGGACCATCATCTCGTAAGCTAGTTATTCCGCTTTCGGTATTAAGACGGAACCGGAAGAACGTTCCGCGCATCGGCAAACCTAAAAAAATATAAAGCCGTTTGAAATATTTCAAATTGCCAATTCGCTTTTCATGTTTTGTCTTCTTTACACAGCGAATGGGTATATGAGTCCAGGTAAGATATGGTTCAGAGTGTGGAGAGTACAGGAAACGACGAGGCGATAGCTTGTTCATCGCCAGCCCTTAGTGAGCCAAAAACCCTAGTGCAAGGAAGTATCATAAATAGTGGTGCTCCCAGTGTAACCGAAAAATCGGAAATGGGGCCGAATGTTCTCCAAGACGACCCAGACAGGTTTCCAGAAGGAGGAGCTGTAGCTTATCGTGTGCTTGCAGGGTCTTTCTTGGGATTAACGGGAGTTTTGGCATTTGTAAACTCCGCTGGAGCAGTAGAGAACTTCATCCAAGCTAATATACTCAAGGAGACTCCAACGTCAACTATAGGATGGATCTTTTCCATTTACAACTTTTTTGGATTCGGCATGACGTTGATCCTGGGCCCCGTATTTGACAAGGTCGGCTGCAAAATTCCCATCGCCTTCGGGATCTTGCTCATGACCGTAGGTTTCATTTGTGCATCCTTTGCTACGGAGGTGTATCAATTCATATTAGCATACAGTGTTTGTGCTGGTCTTGGAACGGCTTTTACATTTGGTCCTTTCGTGGGAGTTTTGACCCACTACTTCCTCAAAAAGAGGGCTATGGCCATAGGAGGTGCCTATGTAGGAGGAGCTCTTGGTGGAGTTTTGTTTCCAGTCATGTTCAGATCGCTCTTTCCTAAGATAGGGTTCGGGTGGTCTATAAGGATTGGAGCATTCATATGTCTTGCTTTGCTTGTTCTGGGTTGGCTTTTGGTCTCCGATAGGCATAAGGAATTCAACCAGGTAGACCCCAATAGCACAGATAGTGTGGTGGCTGAGGTCTTGAGGTCTATTGACTTCAGCATCTTCAAAAATAGGGTATACAGTTGTCTTGTAATGGCATTATTGGGCAACGGGTTTGCTTTCTTGGTGACTGCCACCTACTTGCCGTCTTATGCTACAACTTTCGGGTATTCAGACTCAGATGCATATCTACTTTTGGTAGTATTCAACTCACTTTCGATTCCAGGAAGACTTATACCGTCCTACATAGCTGACCATTACGGTCGTTTCAACGCTATTTGCATCATCAGTAGCATTTCAACACTAGCATTTTTCCTTGTCTGGGTTAATAGACCAGCAGGACACACGTTGGCCGGACTCTTTGTCTTTTCAGCCATCTTCGGATTCAGTTCTGGCTCTATATTGTCCCTTACTCCTGCCCTGATTGGTCAAGTCTTCAAGGTGGAAGACATCGGTAAGGGAATAGGAACTGCATTCTTCGTTCTTTCTTTTGGAGACTTGGTAGGAATCCCAATTGGAGGAGCCATCACAAATGCAAAAACTAGAGATTCGTATGACCATCTCGTTCTCTTTGTGGCATTCTGTTCCTTGTTTGGAACAATTGGAAGTTTCACGGCACGGTACTTGTATGCGGGCGTGAAAATGGTTAAGGTATGATTGTATGATTAATAGACAACATAGATAACATTAATATTATATGAGCATATGAACAAATGAGTACTTGTAAGTATAGAAATTCAGCTGGTCCGATTGCAAATTTTGCACCCAAAGCAAAATCCTCTTTCAGGCAGGAGATGAATAGAGAAGATATATCGTTTTGATTGAATAGAGGTAACTGAATATTGTTTGATCCTTTTAAGTCATATGAGGGTAACATCAGTACGGTTTCCTTTTGCCTCCAAATGACAACCTCTTCTTACTTCTACTGTTGTACTTTTTCCTTTCAATTCCAATTGAATCATGCACTACATTACACTAACCTAGCTTACAAAAACTCGATATTCTTCTTGATGAAAGAAGAGTGGTCTGTCTCTCCCTCAATCGAAACAGCGTGGAGCCTAGCACGATCTCCACGCATCACCATTCGCCACAACGAATTTGATATCTTAACCTCAATAACGTCACCCTGAACATCACTTGGATCCAACTTCCGTTTCTTTGATGTTGGTGACAAATCCTCTGCCTGTTCTGCGTCTACTTTCTTAGAGCCCATAAGATCGTATATCCAACCATTCTTCATTTGCATTCCATTAATTAAAGCCTTGCAGTCGGCAAATCCTGCAAAGAAGATGACAGACGGCGCATCTGTGCCTAAGTTCTGAATCATGAAGTCTTCTTTGAAATCCTTAAATACTTGAAGCATTTTCAGACATAGCTTATTTGTAATTTGCACAGTGGCCATGTGCATCGTCTTGTTCAAGAGTATCTTCACTTCTGAGTAGTTCTTGTTAAGGACATCTCCGTTGGGTTCTATTTGGAATATTAAGTTTCTTGCCGGTTCTTTGGCAATGTATGGTCTCGTGTACAAAATAGGCACTTCCAATGATTTGTCCTTCGGACTAGCATTGCTAATACCTTTCTTTTGCAAATCGTTCAAATTAATAATGATCTCCTGTCTATTCTGCATGAATGGGTTATTTATAATCCGATGTTTGATGATACGTTGTTCAAGTTCCAAGAAACGATAGTATTTGCATTCTCTGATCAACAATTGTCTGTGCTCGTCATTCTTGATAATCAAGTTATTCCCTCTTAAAATTTCTAGCAAATCGGAAAAGAGTAAAGGAGACCTGTTGGATACTGTTGCTGGTCTCTGAGGTGGTGGTCTGAGAATGTTCTTCTCCTCAATTATATTAATATCGTTGGTGAATAACGACTCGTAGTTGACACTGAAATAGTTGGGGTAGTTTCCCGTGCCCGCAAAAAGCAGCTTTGACATTTTGAATGACTGATCGCCGATAGTCGCGTATATGTCCTGGTCTGTTAAGATCACCTGCAATCTCTTGAGGCCGAAGTAGTAACTATCGGACCAAATATGTACGAATTCGTAATCACTGTCCACGTTAAGTGCGTAACCTTGCAAATGGTTGTAGATCTTTTCGAATATCACGGGGTTTCTATCGATGAAAAGCACCTTCTCGGTATTTCCTGGCTGGCTGAAGAACTTGGTGAAGTACGAAGGAGCATCGGACGAGAGCGAAAGCCCACTGAGCCGGAAGAGCTTGTAGCCTACTTGGATGGAAAAGATCTTGTCATGAGGAAGTATAACGGGTATAGAGACGTCAAAATCATCACTAAGTTGCAAAGAAAGAGGGACTTCGGACATGGGCTGATTGTGGAGCTTTCTGGTGATACGTAGTGGTATCTATTGACGTTTTTCGACTGCAATTGGTAAAGAATAACCCCAATGCCCTGGGGCGATATAGAGAAAGAGAAATGGAATAACGGTATAACCTGTAAAAGTGGCGGTGTGTGCCGTAACCTGTAGAAGCTGGCTATGGTCGGATTTCCGTAAGTCAGGCATATACGGGGTGGTGGGGGTTAGTGAATGGAAGGAAGTGTAGTTGGTGTTGGTGATTCATGGAGGGAGATGGAGATGAGGATCGTGGTCTACGTGAATGTTAGACGAAGTTACTGAGGAAGTTTTAAAATCGAGGGATGGATAGCTTGTTTTTGTAGAAGTCCTCCAGAGGAGATGTGGCAGTGCTACCAAATTATCAGAGAACCAAGTCTATTTGCACCCAATGGGGTATCCGCTCTATCTGGAAATTCAATGAAATATCAATAAGGTGATATCTCGTCGTTTTTCTGCTGTAACTGAGCCCTTCCCTAATATATACAACTCCTTTCACTAGTAGATTCCACACTGTGATGCTTACTGCGCAGAGATGCACACTTCCACCCTCATAACCTCGTTTCCCGACTTCGCTCGTGTGAACGCTGCCAGTGGAAGGCAATGGCATGCAAAATTTCAGATAGTTTCGACATCTTCGGTGAAACAGAAACGTGAACCGCTGAGATGAACAGAAAAGGAGAAATGGCCCATTTAGCACGGTTTTCTGTATCTGTACATTCGCTATCTCTGACATATTATTTACCAGCGCCTTAACATTTCGTGGCTCTGTTATCAAGAAAATTGCAAATATCCTTCTCTCGGGCCCGGAAACATACACACCCACAAATGTCAGTATTAAACATATAGTTCCTCCGATCTTTATATACCTACTCACCAACGTAGAGCGTTGCCCATCGATATTTACGAATGCAGCACCAAGTCAAACGTGCATAATTGTTCCGATGATAATAATCAAACAGAACTTTGGCCCTTTCCTTCGTGAAAAGGTGACTCTTTTTCTCCATTTTCAACCGCTGCTTCTGTGGTATCCTCGGATAACATCCAAAATATCGACTTCTCGTAACCACGATCACAACCGTGCCCTCACACCCAAGCATCCATCTCATCCATCGTCTCGTAACCATGTACACCTTCGACCCCACACCCGGAAATGTTCCGTGTCTCACGTGACCCTGCATCTCCCAAGCCAAGCTACCTTTTCATGATTCTCTAAACATTGTGCAAAAGAATGGATTAATTGAGCAGATATACCGGTTGTAGGAGCTAGAAAGCAGAACGTAGGTCGCGACCGAGGAAGCAGTCTCTTTGGAATATTGGCTTTGTGGGTAAGAAGCTGAAGTGGTGAAAACGCTTGTAATCTCATCGATATCTCGGACTATCTACGAATCGATAATACAACTACTAAAGTATCGGGCTACCAAGAAACAGTAGAAAAGGACATCTGAAAGCGCTCTATGGCACGCAAAAGCCGGAATTTCAACGGATGTTGGACCTGTAGAGCACGAAAAGTCCGTTGTGGGCTAGAAAGACCGAAGTGTAGTCGATGTGTAAAAGCTGGAAGAGAATGCGCAGGATACAATATCATTCTTGGGTGGTCTAACCCCTTAACTATCGATAGCGATAACTCTTTGATCCTGATGAATATAGAAGACGAAAATGTGGATTCCTTCCAGCGACGGAACGTGGAATTGGTGCGGTTCCCGCGTTCTATGGTGTATGAGACGTATAGAGAGTTGAATCAGAACTTGGAGAGAATAGAGAATTATACCATGGAGAACAATGGATACAAGTTTAGAGTCGGGCCGTTCAGTGTGTACAAGGCCGATGAGAATGGAATTGTCTTGAACAATCAGACAAAGCAATTGCCACATGGAAGAGTTGAAAAGATAGAAAGAATTGTCAACCGTAATAGGAATACAAATCGTAATTTGCATGGAGAATTGTATCAAACGATGCATATCACAAATAATGATAATAACAACAACTTTGGAAATAACTCCCAGCTTCTGTTCTTTCACAGGGCTACTTCAGAACCTAGAACATCCAATATCAGGAAAGAAAGCAGTAGCAACTCAAATGTCATAACGATCTTGGCTGAAGACGAGGAACTGGGATCGACTCCTGGCTCGAAGCAATACGATGTCGCCAATGAATCTATATTTTCGAGAACTAACAACACTTGGGTCCACTATGAATTGTTAGACTATGCAAAGTTGACTATTTTGGCCATAAAGGGATCGGACTACAAGTTCAATGAACAAAATATGCTCCACATTTTGTATCCGAAGTTTTTTCCAAATACCGACTCCGACAATTGGTTGGTCAATGTGGAAACGGTTAACAGAAAGCTCTATATAATCGAAAAAGAAGGCTCTAACGATTCTTTGCGGCTTATGCCGCTCTTCAACAAGTTGTTGAATACATTTACTTCCGATATGTTCTCATTCAACCATGTCTACTACGAGAAGAACTACTTCGATACCATTGTCCTTCCTTATGTCAAGAACATTTTCTGTGAATTTGTATGCTGCGATTTTACCAGCTGGCGTTCAAACGACTTACATGCTCAGCATGTGCAATTCACAGTTGAGGAACTCAAGCAGAACATCAAACTAGCTATTATACATCTAGTTTTGAGTTTGTCGGCTTTCAAGCTTTCGAGAGTAGCCTCCAAAAATGTTGTGAACGACGATAACACTTATTATGTTGACGAATACCTCAAGTTGAGTATCGAATTGCGAAAAATGGCTATCAATATTGTCAACTATCATTTAGATGAATATGATAGTCATAGCGAGATGCTAGAGGAAATCAAAGAGGAGAATGCGTCTCTTGAATACGAAAAGTTAATGCTTTTGGCACTTATCTTACAAATTGAAATAGACAATTTCTTTAGTGTCTATGAGAACTTCGAGGTGATATTTGCTATTGGAGACTACATCATCAAGAATAAGTTCAACAAGGTCAAGCTAAGCAATTATTCTAAACTAATAGTGAATGTCTTCAAAATTTTATACATGGTCTTTGAGAGCACGCAGTCTGTCAACTTATTCAATTACTCGATTGCCGAGGGCGATGAGAAGATTAATTATGGTGATTTGAATGAGAATTACGATTTGGTTAGTGACAATGATGTTGAGAATGATGTTGATAATACTAATGATGATGACGATGATGAGGAGAAGGATAATGAGAAAGAGGGCATACAAATCCTGCCATCAATCAAGAATATGGTCATTTCTAAAAGTGAGGATCATACAAACGAGTACTCACCAATGTCTTTCACTATAAGTTTCAACAAACGTCAATTAACAGGATATCAAGACGCTGAAGATAATCCATTAGCTGATGAATCTGTATCCACTAAGAAAAAACAGGCAGATGTGTGGATTCCACAAGTCAACTGGACAGACGTTGTTGATACCAATACTATTTACTTGATGTATGGCTACCCCAAATCATTATTAGATCTCTTTCATGAGACAGTTCATCTTACGAATCACAAGAATATATTCAACAAAAGAAAGGTATTTCCACGTAACTTCCCAAGGATTTGTGCAGAGATAGAAGATAAGATTATTAATTGGGATGTTCTGCAAGCGTGGAACTTAGATATAGAAGGGAATGATTTTCATAGGTGCCTATTCTACAATGTAAAGGCTATGCATGAAACTTTAATGGTATATCATTCTCGGTTAATGAAAGACAACACACTCCACAACAAACTCAACAACAAGCTACACGCTAACAGGGCTCTTGACTATTTACAAGAATTGATGACTCTAAGCAGCAAACAAACAGAATTCAAGGTACGCCCTCTGTTCTGGATTCTCTTGATAAGTGGCTCTGAAATTGATGACTCTGCAACTCAACTGAAGATCGAAGCTATGTGGCAGCGAAACACCCAGTTTAATCAGCAATACCAGAGCTACTGGCGTGGTAAACAGATCTTGTATGAGACATGGAAGCGAGGGCACATTGGAGAGGAATACGGATTTATGGATTTAATTCGAGAATGGGATGTTATTCTTTGTTTAGGTTAGTTTTATAGATAGCTGCAAAAAGAATTAATTATTTGCCAATGTATAATAACGCTATGTAACGCTGTGCCATTTTTTGATTTCTAACCCGACTTCAAAAGAAGACAGCAAAGAAGTTCAAAATAACCATTCCTGACACATCTTATTATCTAACAAAGTGGGGGTTTCGTGAAATTGCTCCATCTTCAATACGTTGCAAATTCGAGATAATCTCGCTTATTAGTTTCCCCATTCCGACACAGAATTTACGAGAAGAAAATGTCGGCTGAAGCCATGCAGTCACTAATTAATGAGTGTTGCAAGTGAATGTCAGATAATCCAGCACGTCAAAGAGAATGGCGAGAAGCTGGGTCGCAACTTGCAAGTCAACGAAATAGATGATTCTAACCGTCAATATGAGTATACATCTACACTTTCCCTGAGCTCCGTACTTGGCCAGATATTTCACTGGAAACGAGTGGAGAAGTGGTGGTTGTGAAAATTGACACAGACGTGCTGCTCACGGCTTCCGAATTGAGTAGTTGGCCCGCAACGGCGTTCACAATGAAAAGCTTAGGATGGATAGCAGTTTACCCACATCTCGTTTTACGATTTTCAGCTTGCAACAACGCATATGTGCCCCGCGCCGTATAGCGAAGAGGTAGGTCGCTTCTTGTGGCTTTCAGTCATTCAACTCCTCTGCTGCCAGCACCACCTATTGCAAATTCGTGGGATGGACTTTCCCAGTGCTCTCGCTAAAGCATTTTAGTGCCCGACACAGGTCTTTCCGGAAACGAACATTTGGTGCATGAGACATACATTGGCCACAACATGATACAATACGTGCGTGCACCATGACGGAAAGGATCTCTAATCTTGTAGGTAGAGAAGGTCCAGGACATGAAGATGTGGAGAAAGCGATTGATGACTTTTGCGGTATCGGGCCTCTATTATGGATTCTGGCCTATTCTTGGCTTGGCTGCGGTCAAGTAAGCAGCAAGTACGATCAATGAAGTAAATTCACGTGGACATTGTTAAGTGCATTTCTTGGTGGTATCACCGTAAATCAGAGCTTGTTGCAGAGGGAGATCTAATTTGTCCAGCACGAAAGCTTGATAACGGCGATCGATGGCCCCATTAAGGTTTGCAAATTGAATTGACTCCAACGACTTTGGTAATCCCTTCACGCCCCCAAAGCAAAAATAGGGAGGATATGAGAAATGATTATTATGGGACTACTCCCTTTCAATTTAGCATTCTCCCTTCCTTAACCACTCCATATTAGTAAGTGTGCAACATCTCGCATGCCCGTTGCACCAATTCAATCAAAACGCACCAGAACGCGGAGTCAACACCGACATTTCGTGTACGTTTGTGCGTGGTTCAAGATCAGCCTTTTAGCTGCGGATACGCCAGAACCAACCGAATACCATTTCGAGGCAGGTTCACTCGAGTTATTGTGGTACCCCAAAGAAGCGTCTGATCGCTACTCCTCACTTGGCTTTCTGGGTGATCAGGTTTACTAATCAAACCACTACGCAAGATCCGAATACGAACGCAAACCTTATTAAAGATGGCCCCAAATAAACGTCTTCTAAGCTTCCCGGCTTCAATGGATTATATTGTGCAAGGTGCAGCTGCGTCCTCCCACTGCATTGTCTGCATGACATCCCAACAGCTCATTTGCTTCGCTCCTTAAGTCCCAATACGGAAATGGGACCGGTTTCTTGGGGGCTGTTGTCGCTTTCGGATTATCGGAATTACTAGGATCTGGCGGGACCTCTCGTAGTAACAGCTAGTCATTCGGGTGTGACTGAAATAACCAAACCCAAAACCGGTTGCGAGCGACGCCCCCGTATCTGTTTGCAGTTTATTTTGGACTCGGACAGTCATTGGTTTTCGCTACAATGGATCATTTGTTTCAGACAGTTGTTCCTGGCGAGAACGAAAACTGATGTGGACGCTATTGCTTTGGGTCTAACTGACCCCAGCACACTGTCCTCAGGCTCTGGCCAACTGGTGGCTTGACGGCCCATCGCTCTCCACTACCTGCCAAAGCCACCTCCGTCTTCCGTCCGCCTGCTCACGTGCGCAAATTGTCTGTTGCCGCAGCCTCCCTTTTGTCGAGCTCGCCCTGCACATTTCACCCCACTCCCCACTCCCCGGAAATACAGTATTTTCCAGACAATATTCGCACACCCATTAACAAGATTTCGCTCAAGTAGCCTAAATTAAGGCGCGATAATTTTGTCTAGTCTACGTTTCTAAATACTAAAG
>JAJMAO010000091.1:0-67092 GCA_030572575.1 Scheffersomyces insectosa
TAGTGATCAATACACTTCCATATCCATTTTACCTATAAAAGTCCAAAAAGGAAAACCGGTCGCAATATACAGGTTTCCCATCACATATTGCCAGTCACGAGGCTATTGCTCCCTGCACATGGCCTGTCTTCACTTTGTAATTACACTCTACACTGGCTTTCTTCGATAATGCGGTCTTAGCATCCCATTGTCATCCATGACAATGTTCCCAAATCGGCAAATGGCTGAGAAATTTTATCTGTTCAGTGTTCCAATTTTCCAGAATTTGTTCGTTGCTTTGATAGAAGCTCTGAAAAATTTTTCAATCGTGGACCAGACCAGGGTCCAGGTTGGAGGTGAAATTTTTTACTTCTTCTTCTTTTCTTTCGTAGCTGCTCTGTTTCTGACCTCTTCAGTGCTTTCGTAATTGCTATCTAACATGAGCTCCCAAGAATTGACCCACCCAGCCATCAAGGATGGTTGGTTCGCCGAAATCTCCGATACCATGTGGCCTGGCCAAGCCATGTCCTTAAGAGTGGACAAGGTATTGCACGTCGAGAAGTCCAAGTACCAAGACGTCCTCGTGTTCAAGTCTACTGACTACGGTAACGTTTTGGTTTTGGACAACTGTATTCAAGTGACCGAACGTGATGAGTTCTCCTACCAGGAGATGATCACCCACTTGGCCCTCAACTCTCACCCTAACCCAAAGAAGGCTTTGGTCATTGGTGGTGGTGACGGTGGTGTTTTGAGAGAAATCTTGAAGCACGAGTCCATTGAGGAGGCTTGGTTGTGTGACATTGACGAGACCGTCATTGAGGTTTCGAAGAAGTTCTTGCCAGAAATGTCCAAGTCCTACAACGACCCAAGAACCAAGGTTCACATTGGTGACGGTTTCAAGTTCTTGGCTGAGTACAAGAACCAATTCGATGTCATCATCACTGACTCTTCCGATCCAGAAGGTCCAGCTGAGTCTTTGTTCCAAAAGCCATACTTCGAGTTGTTGAAGGAGGCTTTGACTGAGAAGGGTGTAATCACCACCCAGGCTGAGAACATCTTCTTGCACATGCCTATCATCTCCAAGTTGAAGGAGGACTGTAAGCAAGTTTTCCCAGTTGCTGAGTACGGTTACACCATGATCCCAACCTACCCATCTGGATCTATTGGTTTCATGGTTTGCTCCAAGGACCCTAAGGCTGACGTCACAAAGCCAATCAGATTCGACTGGTCTGACGAATACGTGGTTAAGAACTTGAGATACTACAACAAGAGGATTCACGAGGCCGCTTTCGTCTTGCCAACTTGGGCTGACCAAATTTTAAACAAAAAGGACTGACATCACTATACAGAGTAATTTATAAGATAGCAACCAGCGATATGAATTGGTGAACGTGCCTTCATTCGTGCCATCTTTTGTATATTATCTTTTGTATGATGTTATGACCGAGTTTTATTTGTAGATATAACCAGGAATGAATAATGGTTATAATTTAGAGTAAACGATGAATATATTCCTTTTGTTTAAGTTGAAATTGATATAGTAGTGTAATCATAGGCTTCGTTATTACTTGTTGACCTTCTTTCATCATGAACAATAGTAAGCCTACTGTAGTGCAGCATGAAGGGGATTGGTAGACTTCCCAATTTTTGCGGCAATTAACTCTAAATTCAAAGTAGCTAATTAGGAAATAAACTGGACCAATGAAATTGATAGTATAGAATCGAAGATCAATGAAGCCATACATGTGGAAGGGTATGCTGAAGAATGCATTAGTTGTACCTGTAACCCTAATCATCAAGCTTAATAAGTCCGTCCAATATAGTTACAGAATTACCGAGAAATGTGCCTTATAGACGTGACAGCTCGGACATACACTCGAATCCTAAGCGAAGGAGCTCTTCACTGCGGAGCACAAGCATAAAACCTTGATGAGCTCTTAGCAATGTGGCCCATCGTAAGTACTAGAGATAAGAAGACGCCACAAGACCGTTAAATTCGGTCATGCTGAAATCGTGGTTAATTCAAATTGTCCAGAAAGGGCTCATTCGTAATTTGAAGGTACAATGAATTGACCAGTCAGAGAACGTCATTTCACATTGCTATCTCTGGTTATTGGAGCCGTGAACCCAAGCGTTAAAAAGAATTTAACTTGCTCTATCCTAAGCCTACTTTGATAACCGTAAAGAGGTTATAACGGCCAGAACCATTGAGAATTAAGAGCCGATATTTCAATGCAAGAATGACTACATAATGACCGTTCCGATGCTAGTGCATAGTGCTTATCAATTCGAATCAGTCAGACACTAATTCAGTTTATTTCCTAGCAGGACTGAAAATCTGTCAAAGTGCGTTACAATTATTACTGCAAGGCTGAGTTGTAGTACAGTGACAGAATACGGGGTAAGACAAGGCGCAACGGGGAGGATTTTTTTGCCATTGCACTAGTGTAGTGGCATTACAAATCGACCACTTACCAAATCAGCGATACGATTTTTTCTGTCGCCATCTATTCAATGGGATTGGTGTGGAACACGGCTGTTATCCGCTATCTTCTGGTACCCAACTTCACCCGAACGGCTTAATTACCTGGTGCACGAACCGTCTGCTTGACCGCGCCCCACGAATTGATCTTTCTGCGGGTCGTTCTGTGGGTTTTGACGCTTCCGAGAATGGCCATTGTGCAGATTAAACTTTAGCTGACAGCCCTCGACAACCGTACTGTATGGCTGTGGAGACAGAATTTACCAAATGAACACACGGACCGATACTAAGATATTTCATGGTACAATGGCCATTTCTGGGCTATTGATACCGTGGTCTGGGACATATGCTCAGACGGTCATACCCAAGACTCTGGGCGACTATCTGTCGGAATGCACCGAAAGATAAAGCGTACGCAGCCGTTACGTGATGGCTGAGCGCAACGTAATATCGGTTATAGCCGCGCGGGCACCAAAGCATAATAGCCGATATCCCACAAACAGCCCCAAGGAGCATGACGTGACCACCAATAAGGACGATCCAGGATCCCATTCTGGTTAGCCTGTTTGTGCCAATGACCTCCCCAGATGCTGCCCACACGCCCATTTCCGTTAGAAGGTGCATTTCTTATCATTTTCGGTTCTTTTGGCCTCTCCTACCTGACTAATCGAACAATGCAAATCACATCCGAGTCTCGGTGCATTTTCCCAACTCGGCCAGCCACCGCTACTACGACCCTGACATTCTATCTAGACCGGGTTTACTGTCTTGACGCACCCACCCTCCTGCAGCCGTAGTACAGCTAACGGCACCGACACTTAAACACAGACATACCGCCATTGGTGTACCGTCATTTACCGTCACCACCTTCTACCAACTCTCCATCCACCACCATCATCACTTACACCATCTACCTCTCTCTACATACCCACCACATATACTCCCCACAGAACACCAGCCTTGGCATAACGCACCGTTACGTAACCATCTGGCCTCCGTCGGGCTAAATCCTCTCACTAAAGCTCCCAAACACACACTCTCTCTCACTCTCTCACTCTCACTAACTCTCTCGCTGCACCTCTCTCAATCCCATTGTCTGTCTGTTTTTTCATAGCTATGCAATCAAACCTTATTGCTGCAGCCTCTTTTCTGATTATCATGCGTTTTCACATTACGACACTTCGATGAAAAATGCATAAATAGCAGCCGTTTTCCCCTTTCTGATTTCTCCATCGAACTGGACTTTCTCTCGCAGTATTCTTGTTCGTCAGATCAATCGATTCCTTGCTTTCTATATCGCAACGACCTAAGCTCCACGAGACTACTACACAAGCAGCAACCCCCAAAAACCCCTAACTATGTCTAACCATTCCACTGAATCGTTCGAGCCCGACTCGTATAAGCAGAATATCAAGACCCAGCCCACCATCAGACCCGAGATGGTTGTCAAGGACTTCGCTAGAACCTACGATATCCCTGCTCCTAATACCTACCAGAATTTCGTCAGTAGTGCCGGTAAACTTTTTGGTAGTTGTGGTATCTTCTGTTTCCTCTGTTCAAACCCTTACAAGGAAGTCGAACAGGGTGAAGTTGGTTTGGTCCAGACGTTCGGTGCTTTATCCAGAACCGTCGAGCCAGGTTTGTCCTACGTCAACACCTGGTCCGAGAAATTGACCAGAGTCAGTATCAAGATCAACATTAGAGAGATTCCTGCTCAAAAGTGTTTTACCAGAGACAATATCAGTGTTATCATCACATCTGTGGTGTATTACAACATCATTGACCCTCAAAGGGCCATTTACTCTATTGCTAACATCCATGATGCTATCATCGAGAGAACTCAAACTACCCTTAGAGACGTTATTGGTGGAAGAACCTTGCAAGAGGTTGTTGAGAAGAGAGAAGAGATCGCTGAATCCATTGAACATGTTATCGCTAAGACCGCATTCGATTGGGGTGTCAACATCGAGTCCATTTTGATTAAGGACTTGACGTTGCCAGACAAGGTCCAATCCTCTCTTTCTATGGCTGCTGAGGCCAAGAGAATTGGTGAAGGTAAGATTATCAATGCTAAGGCCGAGGTTGAGAGTGCCAAGTTGATGAGAAAGGCTGCTGATATCTTAGCTTCGAAGCCTGCTATGCAAATTAGATACTTGGATGCCTTGCAGAACATGGCCAAGGCTCCAGGAACCAGAGTTATCTTCATGCCTTCTTCCCAAGAGGTCGAAAGATTGGCTACCTCCAACGTTGGTGACATACCTAAGGGTCCTTCAGGAAAGGACAAGCCTTTTGACTTAGATGAAGACAATGACTGGGCCGGCCATGATGTTGGTATCAGCAATGAGAAGCACATCAGAGACACTGTTGCTTTGCAAGAAGCCTTGAAGTAAAGAATTCGAATTGCCTGCCCTTAGAATTCGATGGCTTTTTATAGAGTCAGTGTGCCAACTGCTTATTGCAGAGAGTTGCAATGTGAGCGATTGTTTTGCGCTTAATTGCAATCTGCTATATTTCCCCTAATCTACTACCTATTCCTAATTACTAATTATGACGACTACGTTTTGTATTTTTGTACAATCGATATGCCTTGATTGTTCCCGATTTGTTAGTACTCGGGTAAGATGAATTATGTACGTTTTGATGCTTATTTATTGGACCTTACATCAGCAAGTGTCTCTGGTATGACCTCTGTGATTATACTGTATTATAATCTTTCAAAGCGATTGCATCGTCTTTGGCCATATATTAATGAATTTTACGATTGTACTCTTTCAGTTTGAATGGTTTGTGTAGTCTGTATATCTAGGATGAAGTTAATAGGTAGCTGTTTCTCTCTGAGCCTTCCGTTCCGAGTAGCGCTTCCTATACTGCTCTATCTCTACGGCAGTGACTTTGCTCCGTACGAGTTCTGTCAATTTCTGTATAAGACTCTCTTTGACAAAGGGCGATGTCTTTGATGATTTGGTTGTTGAGTTTCTTGTCACCTCCTTGTGTGGAGTGAATGATCTGTTCTTTGGTAATTGAACATTTTGTTCACTACTTGCTTGTCCTGAAATTTTATTATCTTCCTTTTGCATACCTTGGTAGACATCATCACTTTCATCCACCTGTCCTTCTGTTGACTCGAGAATTCTGGCATAGAAAGATGCAGACAGTGTTACGTTAGCTCTATCCTCGCCCTCTGGTAGATTTTCGTCTTTCGTCATCAGTAGAATTGTCTCTTTCTGTTTCTTGTATTCTTCACTTTCGAACACAAGGCCGTCTTTAGAAGAGGTCTTTCTGTCGACGAGCTCTTGTTTCGAAACCAATTGCTCCTGCTTTCTTCTCTCGTTGCTAGAAAGCAATTGAGATAAGTATCTCAGCTCTTTCTTATTATCTGTGGCTGTGCTCTTGGATGTTTTCAAGGAAGGATCTTCGATTAACTTCTCAATGTCGCTTGTCGAGAGAGCATTCGGATCATCTTGTGAAAGTTGTTGGTTTACTTTCTTGGTCTTTTCCTTTATCCTTTTAGCGAATTGTGACTCTTCACTTTCGTCGTCCGACGAAGACGACGAAGTGTGCAGTGAGTTTTGGAAGGCACTTCTCTTGCTGAATGTGTTCTTCTTTGATGGGGGAATCTTAGATAGAGGTTGTTTTCGCTTGAGGTTGAAATTCATTGTAAAGAAGATTAGTATGGTTTGAAATGTCTTAAGACAGTGAATAGAATACTCTTGGTGGTCTTATTCTTGTTCTGTTGTGTAATGTTCCTCTTATATTTATTGCGGGTGTATATATTTTGCTGTGCTGTTTATTCATCTGATGTTCATGTCTCAATTCGTTTCCAATTTTTCAGTTTGGTTCCGTTTTTGGTGATTTGAAGTGTCCAATGATTTCTATCGTCTTGGGAGAAATTTCTGGACACCGACGAAGATAGAGGCATTGAGGTGGGATGTGGTGTTACTACTACATTTGTCTAGAGTACTCAAAGTTGTCATAAGAAGTATCTATTATGAAGTGTTATGGCGAGCTCAAGCATCACGTCCATAAGTAAATTTGTATGAGAACGTGTGAAAGTAAAAGCACGGGTGCTACCAAAGTGCTAGAATCTCTATTTTTATATCTACTGCTCAGATAGATTCGCCTATACCTACTGTCCATAATCTGTATTGAAAACAGCAAATAGGGTCTTCAAAGTATAGTACGAGGAGATATGGCAAGGTCTCGCAACTCGATAATTTGCACCCATTCGTTCTTCACCAACTTTATAAACTGGCTTTCTTCAGCATACTGAAGTACTTAATGGCCCCAGCTGGCATATCCTACCCATGCTACTACATGCTGAATCCAACACTGAATACATTACCCTGCCCTGCTTTCTTCCGGTTCTTCTATATATTGTATCTCATGGTGAGAGCTTTAACCGTCTGCACAGTTAATTAACATATGGAACACCATACATTTACGTTCACAGCACTATGTTGCAATCAGAACCACAGATATTATCCGTAAAAGACACCTACCACCACCAACACCACCAAATAAGTGCTGGTCCTCTCCACTCCAATGATCTCGTCCCTTCATATACTTCGCCGGTAGAATCCCACTTCCTTCAACTCACTATCTCTTGACAATATGCACCTTTGACAGGTGACACAATTGACGTACGTCATCGCAAATCCGCCCATAGTTAAGGTTACCCCATAAAAACAGAACAAGTTATCATGGCAGTTAAAATGAGAGGGACAATATTTTACTTCTTTCTACTTTAGTTGCTATCCTATTATTTTTGCCTTTATTTCTACTATCCACAGACTTTCTGTAATACATTCTTTATTAATATCTATTTTAGCTGCAAGCTCTGCGGAGTGAGAATGAAAGAGACTGCAAGAGAGCACAACAGAGTGCAATAGACTACGGCAATTTTGCTTGGAATTTTGCAGAGAAAGACAGCTGCATAGCATCATTTATGCTTTAACATTGTAGTTGACGATAATTGTGCCTTTCAGTACCCATTTTCCATGGATATTCCTTTTACTTTCTCTTTCCTGCTTGATCTAGACCATCGCTTCCCTACCACTCTCGCTAAACTTCCCATATTAACGCAATTAGTCTATTACCTGGTTTACGTACTCTGTGTCCTTTCACACGTCGTAGCCTGAGCCACGATGTAATACTATGCTAAAGTCCAGATTTAGCCTCTCTTGACACCCATATCAGTATGTCACTCTGTCCCACCGTTTGTTTCTTCGCTAAATGCCCACCATTCGATTCTTCGATAACTGAGTCTTGTTCCTCGTCACTCACTAAGAGCCTCCACAGTGTGTGAGGAGCACTATGTGTGCTGAACATACTATGCTCCTTGTCAACGTATGTCAGCAGCCCATTCTGTAGTATATAAAAGTGATTACGGATGCCATTAGTAAAAGCATTGTGCAGTCTATGATTACTAAGTCCGCATCGTATTGGTGGCTATTGCACAATGGTTTTGACTGCGAAATAGAAGCCATATTTCAGGGAATGATTCCTAGTGTTCCGAAAATTGAACTATACAAAGTGATTACCGTGCAATTAGTAAAAGAATTGTGCAGTCTATGATTACTAAGTCCACAATTTGAAGTGTGGTGGCTAGTGGAGTGTTGGAACTCCACAATGGTTTTGACTGCAAAAAGACACCGTATTTAAGAGAATGATTCCTAGTGTTTGGAGATTGACTTTAAAGATAGAACTACACTACGAATAGTTACATCCAGTTAAGCTACTCATACCCTCCACACTCACAAACATCAACCCGAGTATATTTCACAATGTCTAAAGTCTCCGTCGCTATCATCGGTCTCAATGGTTTCTTAGGAAAGCCAATCCTTGCTGCTATTAAATCCGGCAAGTTTGACCACAAGTTGCAATTCCCAATCAAAGCCATCACAAGAAAGGAAACTCCATCCACCGACAAGATCCAGTATGTTGTCGGTACTTTGGACGATGAACATGTCGGCTCAATTGCTGAACAAATCAAGGGTGTTGACGTGATTGTTGAATTGACTGCTCCTACTCCAGAGTTGTTCGCTACCACAGAAAAGCTTGCTTCCTTGGTCAAGCCTAAGTTGTATGTTCCATCTCAATTCGGTACTGATCTCGTCCAAGTGGACACATACGCCCCAGGTTTCTTGGGGGGGAAAACTGATCACTCCGAGAAGCTTCGAGCTCAGGGTCTCAAGGTCGTTGATTTGATCACCGGGTATTTCTTTGCCCCAGGTTCTTTCCTATACGAGATTGTCGGCCATGTTGGAATTGATCCAGCCACCAAGACTGTTGTTCAAAGAGGTTCCCCTAAAACCAAGCTTTCTGTTTCGTCTTTACCAGATATTGGATACACTGTTGCTTCTATTATCACTCGTGATCCATCTACTCTCCCAGATACTCTTAGAATTCAAAGTCAAGCGGTTACATTTCAAGATGTGATTGACAGATATGAGAAGGATCACGATGTCAAGTTGACTGTTAAAGAGACCATTTCCAAGGAGCAGAGTTTGGAAGACTTGAAGGCCAAGGTAGCTGCTGATGGTTTCAAAATTGAAGACTTTTCCCTTTACCTTCAAGTCATCGCAGCTCAGGGCCTTGACAAGGGTTTATCCTTCTCTGAGATTCACAACGAGTTGGTCAACCCTGGTGAGTCTTTGTGGAAATGGTCCAAGTTCTAACCAATTTCTATGTTGTCGTTATTTACCTGCTATTTAGCTAGTCTATAATACAGTTTCAACGAATAGCAATTAGAAACATAGCTACCAGATTCTGTTGAATATAGCAATGTCTTCGTATCATATTCTAGATCTATTGTTTGCAACTCGTACCACAATCCTATTAGTGAGAGATGCGCCTTCTTAAAAGCGCAACTGATAAATAGACTGCAAAATGCGTGTGCTACTAATAAACGAATTCGACTCGAGAGCATGTATTATAATATATTTACATATATATATGTATATTAAATATTAAATATTACATTGTAAATAGGCCGATCTCCCGCAAAATAAACAGAGTGTTCAACTATAAATAAATGGAATAAAGAGGAAACACAAATGTAATAGTAACCCAAAATATTTGCGGCAACAAATCTTTGTTTGTTCTTTTTGTAGTTTTAGTGGTATCGTGTAGTCTTTGTAAGGCTAGAAATCATATCTAAATAAAATCGGAAATTCGATATGGTCTTTCCCAAGTCTAAGCTCCATGGTGTTTAGTAGAGAGACTGTCCTTTCTGGTGATAAGAACGCAAGTTCAGTTGCTTAATTGAACGTGGTCATATCAATGAAGAGCTTTTGGTGGGTCATTTTGAGTAAGCGGAACTGGCTTTGTCTCGTAGCTTTCGCCAACTTATTAGCTCTCTTCACTCCCACTACACACTATTGCATATACAATATCACTCGATTACTACACCATCATGTAGACTTTAATATAAGCTAGGGGCCAGTCTAAAGTGTTCCTTCTGCAGCTCTGACACCTCTTAATACAACAGGTTCATCTCGTCTTACTACAACTTTGTTCTCGCTACTCTCTCACCACTCACTACTCTCGCTAATCTCTCTAACTCATTACTTAATAGTGCGGTTTTGTAATGAGTATTCTCTCCACCCTCGTTCATCCCTTCCCTCTCTGATCTCTTGGGCTATAGATTCGTTCTCACTCACCCACGCTCTCTACACTCACTTCTTTCTACACTCACTTCTTTCTACGCTCACTTCTTTACGCTTTCTATTTTACTCTACTCTCTACCGTCACTCGCTAGCTCTCACTAGCTCTCTCTACATTCACCATCTCTCTCTACGTTCACCATCTCTCGCTAGCTCTCACTAACTCTCTCTACGTTCACCATCTCTCTCTACACTCACAACTCTCACTAACTCTCTCTACACTCACTCAGTCGCTTTCGCTCCTTCCTTCACAACTCTCTCTGCGCTCACAACTCTCTCTACACTCACTCAGTCGCTATCACTCCTTCGTTCGTTCGCTTGTCGCACGCTCGATTGTCGCGACTTGATTCAAAAGAGACCTGTCACAATAAACCACACACTGTTCTTCTTCACACCATTCTCCATCCATTCTCTACCCTTCTCCACACAGCTTCCACGACCCCATCTCACCCTCATCCCACCATGAGTCTGCCTGGATTCGACTGGATGAAACTCCCGCCTCCTCTGTCCGCAGCGGCGCCCTCTGACAATGCCTCTTCTGGCACGTCGTCTCCAGCTCCACCGGTGTCGTTCGGGACATCCAACCAACCTTCTGCCACATCAACTCCGGCCCAGTCGCTGTTGGCAGTGCCTGCAACAGCTCCTCATCACCATCCGCTGGACAACAACGTACATAACTACATTTTCCGTAACAACTCAGCTGATGACATCATGAGAAAGGGCGCTGTCGGCTCGTCGCTAGAACACTCGTCCAACCACAGGTCGGTGCTACAGCAGTACAATACCATCGGCAACGAGTCCAGCACTCACATAACACACTCGGAGAACAATAGCTACGATAGTTTTATTCCAAACTCCAGATCGGCATCGAATTCATTCTCGAATAATGACAGCGATAGCGACTTGGCCATACCCTTGTCGTTGACCGCCCAGGAACTCACCCTTCAAGAGTCCAAGACCTACATGCGTTGGTACAGTGACATCTTGGCGAGAACAAACTCCAGAACAATCACCCTTAATGACGTGTTCAGTTTCTTGAACAATTTTCGTATCCCGTCCGTGTGTAAAGAGAAGATTCAAAGGATCTTCCAGAAAATCGTGCAGTCGATCAATATCGGAGAGTTCTTTGCTGTCTTGAGAATGATATCGCATGCTCTCAGTGGACAAGAGCCTCTGAGGAAGCTTCTCCGCATTAAAGCTTCCATTCCAACGCCTCCGTCTATCTTATCGAAAAAGAGACAGAACGACGACGATAATGAAAGCGATGCTACCAACGATGTAGACGAAGACAGTGACCAAAGCAATGCAAGAAACGGTGACACTTCGGAAAATAAGCCTTTGGATATTGACAGTTTCACTCAGTTCATGCTTACGGGGGAGAGACCAGACGATATCCCCAAGAAAAAGAGATCTAAAAAGTTGAAGTCCGTGAAATTCTCGGATCAAATCGTCACTGACATCCACGATGACTCCTTCATGGGATCTCCAATAGCATCTCCACTGCCACAATTGGATTATCTGTTACCAATGGATCAGCTTCTCGAGAGAATGAAACAAGGTGGTAATATCACTCTTCAACAGCAACTGCAGTCGCAACAGAAACAACAGCAACAGATTGATGAGGAAGAACAAGAAGTATTGAAGGATATGGAATCCCAGATCAACCATTTCAGAAACCTTCATTCTGTGGATACTGCCTCAATTGGAGGAGTTCCTTCTAGCATTCATTTTCATGACGGTAATAGCAGCGAGCACTTGTTACGGCCGAACATGACTGGTCCAGCACAGATGGCCAACTTCAATCCCCTGCCTGAGCCCGAACTCTTGAAACCCAACATGACAGGACCAGCACAAATGGCCAGATTCTACAATAGCAGATTGGACGACAACGTGTCTCCATCGAATGGAGCCACAGGTACAACTCAACTCTTTGGTCCTGGTGATGACAATAATAATAATAATTATAATAATACTAACATATCCAATGATACACAAGCTTCACAGGGACTGGATCTTCCCAGGATATCACTTCAATCTTTCACCAGTCAGATGACAGGCAATACCCTTTCCAATACCCTCCAGAACTCACGTGTTGCCAATGACGGATCGCCTAGATCAGCCTCGGGATCATTCTCCAACTCGAGGCCTTTACCTCCACCACCAGTACCTACTTCTAGAAGAAATAGGTCTGCATCTTCACCAATGCCTTCAGTGGCGTCTCCGCAGCCGTCGCAAAGTGCTTTACCACAAACATCTCCCTTATCGCATCAATTTACAGTGTCACAATTCGAGGCTGCTAACGGACAACCTAACACTACTCCTAGTGGTCTACTGGGTCCAGTTATGCCGCCTCCAGTACCGCCAAGATCTCCTTTGGGTGGGTTCAGTGTTAACAATAACATGAATAGTAGTCCTATCGGTTCCATAGGAGCCACGTTGAATGGACAAAGATTACCTCCTCCTCCTCCACCTTCTCGAAGAAGAAATACGTCCACTTCCAGTCCACAGCCACCTCCATTACCACCAAAGGTCAGTATTGGACAGAACGTGAATCTCGGAGATCTCTACAACAGTAACAATAACAGTTTTGAAAGTACCAACCGCATGAACACGAATAACAGTTATAATGACAACAACGACAACCATGGATCTCAACCTCAAGCGTTCTATGGTAATGAAACAGCATCTAATGGCAGCACCACCAACATTTTGGACGATCTCAAAGCACTTCAAGCAGAAGTCGACAAAATCAGAGACATGACAGGAGGGTTTTAAATGGTAAGGTAGCAAGACGGAGACATTAATTAGAGTTAATTTATTAGTTCATTTCTCTTACAAAATGGTATCAGATTCATATTATTATAGCATTATCCGAGTTTCCACTTAAGGATGTAGTCCAACTACTTATTATCTCTGTGATATATGTACTCTATTTACGTGGATCTTAGATGGGTGATCCATATTGATTATTGAGCGTATTCTACTAATCTGCTCTTGAGTTCTCTAGCAAAGACATCCATTGCTTTCTCATTGCTGTCCGGAAGTACCAAAGCTTCTAACTCATCATCGAAACCAATCACAACACTCATTCCTCCTGCTGGTGTACTTACGGTGGAGAAGACCAAATGGGATGAGAGACCATTGTCTTGGCTGAAAATGAGATCCTCCACCTCAAAGTCTTCGGCCTCTATCAGCTTGTTGCCGATGTTGGAGAGCTCCATAGTACCTCGATCTGTATTACCGACCTGAGATAATAAGAAGTCCCACAAGTTGAGAATCTTGAGAAGGCCAACCATGAAGAACCCACTTCTAGACTCCACACAGCGGTTGATGTTTTCTGAAATATACTTGATAGGTCCAGAAAGACCATCAATGCTCTTGGATGATGGCATTGGCTTCTGAACCACTGCGCAAATAGAAACCACGCTGTTATACTTCAATTGTTCGTGTAACTCCGGGTAGTAACGTCTTCCATTGACAATAATGCTGAGTTTTGTTGAATACTTGCTCTTTGAGATGCAAGGAAAGACCACGTCCTGTAGAGTCTGCAATGCTACAGCACAGAAGTAAGGGGTGAGTGTCACCTTCTTTGCTCTCAATGTAGGAAGAATTGATTTGGTCTCAGAAGCATCTACTTTGATTATTCTGTAATTGGTCTTGGCGTGAAGTTTGGTTTCCGTACTACTGAAGATCGGGTATTTGCCGATGTCATGAGAGTGAACGTACTTGCTGATAAGATTGGCAACGAACTTAGGAATCAAAAGCTTCTCCACAACTGTCAGAACTGTGAACCAAAGCGATGGGGAGTATAACTCCGGGATCAAATCTGCTGTAGCCTTGGGGAAAGCAGGCAAGCTGCTCTTATCTTTGGAGTAGTCAAAGAGAGTCTCCAACTGAATGTGCTTCTCATCAGTCAGTTGTAATTGTACAATCTCCTTTATCAAATCCTCGTGGAAGAAACAAGCAGCATTGGCATCACCAATAATATGGTTACAAACAAAAGTAAAGTACGGTGAATCTTTGGTTTCTGAAATGATTAACTCCCATAACGGAGCCTCCTTATCAAAACCAAACACCTTTTCGTTCAAATCTTTCAATACAGTACCATCAAAAGCCCCATCAAGCTTCTGATAACTGACCAATTCGTCAAAAGTGATCTTTTGAAGCGGTCTTTTGGTGAAATTCTTACCCTGTTCCTTAGCATCATCGAGTCTGCCTTCCTTGCGGAAGAAGTTCATTGCCAACGAAGGGTTTTTCAATAACACATTGCGTAGAGCATGCGAGAGCACTGCTCGGTCTACGTGCTTGTTGTACTTAGCAGTTACATTAAAATTCGAGTACACTTCAATTAATGTTCTGGCGATCTCGTACCTTTCGTAGAAAGTCGGTTCAGCTTCATAGACAGTACTCTCCGATGTCATGTTGCCTTTGTACTGTTTCGTGCCTTCACTAGTATAACCGATTTCTTGGCTACTAAAAGAAACTATAATTAAACTCTAATCTGTCAGTCTAATTTTGCAGCAAGAGCGCCAAGTACGTTCGATTCGTATTCCTAGTCCTAGTCCAAACCTAATTTTCAGCACCTCGCTCGGCAACAGACAAAGGTAGACTTATATGTATGAGTATTTATAATCTCAAACTTCCAGCTTGCACATTCAACTACAGAAGAACGGATATGTCCATAACAACTCTCCTATTTTTCGCATCTCACTCGGTTCCAAAAATGGCCATTGCAAAAATTGAGGCACAGTACAATAGGAATAGGAGTATCAGGAATAGGAGTAGGTCGGAGGATGGGAAGTTCTTTCGGTGGAATTTCAGATGGAACTCGGCAATATGCCTGGGAAGAGATTGTTTGAGTTACTGTTTTCACTGTGTTAGTATGAAATTGGACATGTCTCTTGTGAGCGAAGAGAATCAATATGGACCCTAGAGTAGAAATGCTGTAGATGCAAGTTGCATATTCGTTTATTCGTTGGCGGAGAGCATGGCTGAGATGTCAAGTAGGTGGTGGCGGAGCACAAAGATTGCTGCAATAGAGCTAGAGGCTTAATTCTGGGAAGTGTCAATCTTAACACCGAACCCAAATCTGTTAAGTCCATGTCCGTCGGCAGTATGTGCTTATTGGGCGTAAAAAGAGAGAGATACGACTTTGTTGGCTACGAGCCCGGATTAGGCTGAAGCCTTTCGCATCCACCTCAGGTTTGGCTGGTTCTCCGATTGGTCAGCCATCTTTTAGTTTCGGCTCTACTCATAGCAGCCGTGCTTCACTTTCGCTGCTTTATGAATTCTTGTGGGGAGGGAAAGTTTAAAGTGTTCAAAATTTCGAGGAGTAGTAACTTTGATGAAAATAGTTGCAAAAATTCTAAAAAAGTTTCGAAGAAAACTAAAATAATTTGATTGAATAGGTGAGTTATACATACCATTACTAAATAGAATATAAAAGATAAAAACGTATGGGAATACTATAGGCCCTATTAAGGACTTCTGGGCTTATTTAGCGGCATATATCAGAAGTAGTACCTAAAATTAGCTGGATCCTTCAAATTGGCTACTCTGAAAGCAAATTCTACTCATTTTGAGCATTTTTAACATCTACAGCTACAAAGAATCTAATAGGACTCCTTGCAGTACCCATATAAACAGCCTTTTAAACGATAAATCCCGTTTAATACCATAAAACTCCACAAATCTGATCACGTGAAATGCACGTGACTAATACACCTCACCAAGCTAATGAGAAAAATTCACCCAAGAAATTGGCTTCACTAGCTCAGTTGGCAGAGCGTCAGTCTCATAATTTAACCAGTTGTGTCATCTGAAGGTCGACAGTTCGAACCTGCCGTGGAGCAATTTCCCATTTTTTTTGCTTCTACAAAGATCTTGTGCTACATGCACGACCGCTTCCTCTTTCATAAACAAACGCGAACTCGTTTTTTCTGTTGTGTTTCTTTGGTAACACTTCTCTTCCTGTATGGTCACAACAAGCGGCTATTGACATTACAAGTGTTACATACATTAACGTGTTAGACGTTGTATCGAAGAGGTGGAAGCCAATCGTGACATTCCAACAAGAAGTCCCTCGTTTCAAGCAAGAAAAACAAGCACTGGAAAGGGCATTTGTAACAGTGCTATTACGTTCTTTTGATTGTTACTGGTCATTATTACTAGAGGCAACGGTAGAATTGCAACATTGTTATTGTTGTTATTGATATTGACATAGGCCGAATTAGAATTGACACTGTTAACGGGATTGTTCAGTGATAAGAAACATCACATCAAAGATTGGTTTCATCCTATTCCAGCAGCGAAGTCCCATCATTCGAATAGCCGTTATCACTTCACCTATTCACGTCCCCATTCATCTTCATATTTGTAGTCATCATTCCTCATCGATACAGAATTGTGTATCTAAAAGTCATTTCCTTCACTTTCGTCATCACATAAAATCATCCCAACAGATGTATTAGTCACGTCGCCATGTCCCTCAATCATATACCTTCGCCGAGTGGAGTCAACCCGCCACATAAAGGCATCGGGTTCAGCCCGCCCAATGTGAATCTCCAAGAACTCAGGAACCACAAAAGACTGTTTGCTGACGACGATAACACCTTTCTCCCGCCAGCTCTCAGCTCGTATAGCATAGCATTGTTGAATGATAGAACACGAAACTTACCATTCGCGGCTCATAATGACTCCAATAACAACACCAAAAGTAACGTAACAGGGATCTACGAATTAGATTTTCCAGAACAGGCAAAACGAACAGAGCAACTCAAGCATAGACTTTCCGTTCATTTCAAAGAGTCATCGTCATTCCACAACACGAGTGCCAACAGCACCAACGCCGTATCCCTTGCATCTGACAGAAAGCAAATAAATACACTGGCGAGTAACGTATCCATGAACACCTCAACCCATGCTACCAGCACTTCATTCCACGAATCAAATCAAGGTCCTTCTGCTTCAACCCATAACTCATTTAATAACCTCAGTTCGCATACACATAATACCTCAGTAGACGAAGATCTTATGGAAGAAGCTTCGTCTTCACCTCATACCTCAATGTCCAAGACTCCGGCCACAACTCCAGGAAGTAACAACAGTGCTGCCAGTACACGAGCTCCGTTGTCTTCATCAAACCCTTCCTCGCGCTCAGCAGTTCATACCATAAAACGCATGAGAGGAGCCAGAAGATTTGGAAAAGTGCTAGGCCCCCCTCAGCGAGCATCTAGAATGAGCGACCACTATGAAAAGTTCGAATTTGAAACCAATGCTGGCATTGACAAAAAGAATGGCACAGAACCCGAAGATGAGTATATCACTAATACCCCGCCTCCGATTTTCTCGTTACCGAACTTTTCACCAAAGGTAAAGACACCTACACCTCCCACAAAGTTGAATGCGCTGCCTTTGACGGTTGAAGGGGAGAAAAAGGAATTGAGTGTGGATCTCGAATTCTCATCCAAAGAGAAGCAAGATGAAATACGTAGACGTATTGAAGAGAGAAAGATATTGCATGAACAGGAATTTAAGTACCTGCGACTCAGAGGATCTCTCGTTAGCGAAGTCGAAAGAGCATTGATTCCAGAATTGAGACCTACCGAGAGCGAATCGCTTTTTTTGAGGAGTGAAGAGAAGTCATCACCGAGTTTCAAAGCGCTTGAGAGCCTTGTGAAAAGTCTGTCAATGGCGTTGTCGCCACAAGTGGATAAAGAGAATGTAGGTGGCCACGACAGCCAGAATCGTAATGTTAGACCACTGACAACTGAGAGAAGACCGTTGTCTAACATCCAGATCAACACTTTCAACCCTAGTAATGACTTTGATAGTTTCAGAAAGCCCAAATTTCCAAAAGCACCTGCTTCTGTGAAAGACATCCATCCAGAAGTTAAGACAGCAATCCCCCAAGTTCTACAAGTTCAACAAGTTCCACAGCTGCAACAGGTGGAGGAAGCCGCCATTGAAACCCCACAATCAGCCCCTTCTGAAGAGAAAAAGAAAAAGGCTATCATCATTAATGGTAACCAGTATGAAAAGTTGGAACTCCTTGGAAGAGGAGGCACGTCTAAGGTATACAAGGTTAAAGCATTAGCTAACCATAGATTGTATGCTATCAAGAAAGTTACTTTTGACCAGTTTGATGAATCATGTGTGAAGGGATTCAAAGGGGAAATAGATCTTCTATTGAAGCTCAAGCATGCAGATCGTGTAGTAAAGTTGGTGGATCATGCAGTATGCGTTGGATCAATTTATTTGGTTATGGAATGCGGTGATATTGATCTAGCACATGTATTTCAAAATAAGTTGAACTTGAATAATCCTTTAGACTTGAATTTTGTGAAGTATCATGCGATTGAGGTCTTGAAGTGCGTCAAAGCAGTTCACGAGTCAGGCATAGTACACAGTGATTTGAAACCTGCCAACTTCTTGTTTGTTAGAGGAATTCTTAAAATCATCGACTTCGGTATTGCCAATGCTGTTCCTGACCATACCGCCAATATTTACCGTGAATCTCAGATAGGTACTCCTAACTATATGGCCCCTGAAGCATTGGTTGAGGTAAACCAAACGTTTCCTGGATTGCCTGTAGCTGATCAAAACATGTCGAAGCAGAGGAATACATGGAAAGTTGGCAAACCATCAGATGTGTGGTCCTGTGGGTGTATCATTTATCAAATGATATACGGAAAGCCACCATATGGAGGATATTCTGGAAACCAAAGAGTTATGGCTATTATGAATCCTCAAGTCAAGATACAGTTTTCCAGCAAGGGAATTGGAGGTGTAGATGTCCCATCCAGTGCCATTGAGCTAATGCAACACTGCTTGGCTAGAAACCCAAACGAGCGTTGGACGATAGATGAATGTTTGAAGAGTGACTTTTTAAGTCCCAAAATAGTAAGCGAGAGCTTTGTTCGTGACTTAGTTCACCTGGCGGTAAACTTTGGCTACAACAAGAGAATTGGAGGTGGTCCCATGACTAGTGATGTTTACGATGCATTGGTTGATTCTGTTTTAGAGCAAATCAACAACTTAAATTATGCTTAGAGCATTTTAGAATTATATTTTATTGTAAATAACCTTAATAGATTTCATGATTTAGATTTATTACATTGTAGCTGTGATAGTTACTTGTATTCTTTAATACATTGGATTCACTGTATAGAACTTTTGCATGTACTTAACCCGGAGGAAATGTTTATAACTGGCCCAAGCTATAGAGAAATAGAATATCATGAATAGTATTGTACAGACAAGGCGACAAATCGTAAATGTGTAATATTGAGTTACCTAAATCTATAAGGACTCGTGTATCGTAAATTGTGGATTAGCCCACTCAACGAGGACCTAATTTCTCCAACACACGAGGTCCTTGCTCTTCCCATTCTTGCTTGGAGATCCACATGTGATCCTTGTCCGCCATGATGTTGGCCAAGACGGCACCACCAATGAATACCATGTGTCTTCTTCTTGGAGGATCTTCGATTCTTACCTTGAATTTACTCAATCTTGAAGCATCTCCCTTCAACACCTTGGTCAACCATAATTGTTTTAACTCCTTTTCTAATCTTGATGGCAAGCCAGGGTACATAGAGGAGCCACCTGACAACACAATTGCTTTGAACAACGAGGATCTCACATCTACATCAGCACTCTGGATTGTGTTGAACAAGGTCTCGCCGACACCAGGTTGTTCTACATCAACCAAGTGTGGCTGGAACAAACACTCAGGTGCTTCGAACCTCTCGGAACCGACCTTTATAACTCTACCATCTGGCAATTCGTAGGATTCGACCAATGTTGTTGTTTCTTGGGATAACTTGGAGTCTAAGTCCAAGTCGTAGGAGACATAGCACAACTTTTCTTTGATTTGACGGACGGTCTCAAAATCAGCTGTTCTGTTGAAGGCGTAACCACGTCTCAACAACAAGTTAATCAAGTTTCTAGTGACGTCTCTACCAGCAACGTCCAATCTTCTGGTTAAGTGGTTCAAGACAACAGACTCATAAACTGGAACAATGTGAGTGACACCGTCACCAGAATCTACAACTACACCGGAACTCAAACCTTGAGCGTATAAGGCCAAGACGGCCTGGATAGCGACATAGACACCGCCGAATTGGTACTTCTCGAACATGACATCACACATGGTTTCTCTATTCTTCAATGGGTTCATAGGAGGCTCGGTCAACAAGATCTTTTTGCCCTGAGTGGGTATCTTCAATCTCTCGTAGAATGCGTAGTCCCACAAGTGTTCCATGTCCTCCCAATTCTTGATGATACCGTTTTCCATGGGATAACTGATCTGCAACAACGATCTGACCTCGCTCGCCTCATCACCACACATTATATCTTTGATCTCAATGTCTGAGGGAACAAGTGAGTTTCTCTCTTCTGCTCTCAATATAGGTCTTCCGACGATGGAAGGAAACGTGTGGTCGGGGAAGTTTGTTCCAGCACGGCCGATTTTGACGAAACCAGTACCTTGGTCGAGAACTGCTTGGTGTTAGTAATACATTCGGTCAGATTAATGGTGAGAACAAGCTCTGTAGTAGCCACCATAATACACCAGCTACGAGAATCAAACGATAGCGAATCATCACTTCAACGGCATCAATTGAACGCCAAAACACGATTTTCATCGATTCAACACCGCCAATCGCCATTCAAGTGCCATATATCCCCGGATCGCTCTCGTTGTATCGATCCCCACTGGATCTCCATCCGACGCCTAGCCGCTACCACTACATAGCCAGCGGTGACACTACGGCACCCAATTCAACTACATACCAATAGGTTGTTCACTCATGGTGGGCCAATTTCTTTTGTGTGCGTTCTATAAGTGCAAGCGAAGTCTCTCCGGCTCTGCAAATACGATGTAACAGAAGAACACTGCTAACACTACAGACTACTGATAATAGTTTACTGCCAACTTCACTACTTCCAATTAGGAGAGAATGGATGAACTGGCTGATCACGGGACCGGGGCGAGGATTCAGGGGGCCCGTGCCGCAGCGGTGGGATGTGAGCTGTGTAATTCGGTGCAGACACGCCGGGAGTTTTTCACAGCCAAAGGGTTTTGGTGGTGGTGGGGATGGAGACGGTGGGAGGAAGCAGAATGTTGATAAGGTGGACTCGTGGGAGAGGAATGGGAGAAAGCAGCTGGATGTGGGGTTGGCAGAGTTGGCGACTTTGAGAGAAAATTTGGGAAATTTGGTGTTGTTTTGTGTGGGAATTGGGGGTCATTGGAGTGTTTTCACAGCCAAATGAACTCCACCCAGTGCAAAGGAGGTTAGATGGTAGAAAGGGAGGTGTATGCACTTGGGCAAAAGTTGGAAATTTCATGTTGATGGGAGGATGATTTGGCTACTTGGTTGTAGCTTTTCTATTATTACCACTTGAGCCTACCAAAATGGGGCCGATACTCTCTAATGATTACATTTAATTACTATACAATATCTATGGCCAAGTTCCATACTATGCTATGTCTATGATCGATGCTATTAAAGCTCAACTGTCCACCTTAGGAGGAATTTTGTATGCAAAGGTCAAGTATGAGGTATGACTCTTGATCTCACCTTCAACCTTGGTGACATTTCTCCATTCAAACCCGTCGTCTCCCTCTCTGACTCTGACACCCTTACCGAAAGGATTGAATCCCTTTCCAGCGTTTTGGACCTTCTTGTCGACACCGTCATCGCTGCCACTATCCATCTCGTCGTGGTCTCTTTTATCTCCTGCTTGGACTTTGGCATGTCTCTTGTTCTCTATGCCCTGGTTCTTTCTGGATTGGATGTCCTTCAATCTCTTCACCACATCCCCTACGTCCTTGACCATGTCCTTTCTAGCCTCCCAACGTCTGCCTGCAACCTCAACCATCTCTATTTCAATCCAGCCCTCGTCTTGCAACGCCTTGACGGTTTTATCAACCTGTTCAATACATGGAGAGAAACAACAAATTCCTACTCGACTGGTTTGCGATATGACCTTCTCAAGGTGAGGAATGGCCGTCCATGGCGAAGGCAAGTCAAGGAGAACAACTTCTCCGCTAACACCACCATCTTTAATAAAGTCCTCTGGAATGTTTTGTATTTCAAAACCATCGTTACAGACATCTCTGTGGGTTATTACTGTGTTTTTCATGTTATGCTCTTCCAACTCCTTCTTGGCTTCCAAGTATCTTGGTTCATGGAACTCGTAGGTGAATAATCTTCCATCATAGCCTATGGTACGAGCAAACGAATGAGAGAAAGATGCAGATCCAGTTCCTGCTTCAATGACTCTGGTTCCACTGACTACATTCAATCTCTGCATGATGTAGGACGAATCTTGAGTGTAGACGATCTGAGTTCTGTGGGGCAAAGAGAGAGTCCATAATTCGGGACTTGGATGTAATAAGTGAATGAATCCAATACCTCTGACTCCGGCCATTTGCTCTCCATATTTCATACCGATCATGTCATCATGTTCGTAGTGACCGTATCTTGTATTCAATTTTTCACCCTTTTGGATTGTTATTGGTTTTATGGTACCTCTGCTGATGAAGGCAAACACCAAGTCGCCTTCTTCTATGACGTCCTTGTACTTGAAGAAAGACATGCTGAGCTTTTAGAACTGATTTTATAAAATAGATTCAACTGCGAGAAGAGGTCAATTAATGCCAATTAAAGTACAACCAACTCAATGGATAATGGCTGAAAATGTACCGTTCAAAAAGTAAAAATTCAGGTAACACCTTGAGACACAAAAAATCCTATAGATATGCTACAACACCCTAAAAGAACCTAGTCCAATGAACAATTAGATCTGTAGAACTTAAGAATCACCAAAACGGTAAATTTTCATCATCTTGTCATCTTGACTATATACAGGAGACAAGATGGAGGTTATCAGTTGCAGCCAACGGATGGGAGAAGAGGAGGATGCTGCAAGAGATGGAGGGAAGATGAAAGAGGAATTTAAGAGTTGAGTGGTGTTGCATGGCATGGTTGGGAAGTTTTGGGCAGTTTTGATATGATTTGGTTCTTTTTTGGTGGCATTGGATGGGATAATAACCGAGTGGAAATTGCCTATGGTGCACTAAGTTAGGCGTAGAATGAGAAGAGAATTGGATAATTGTTTCCGTTAAGAGCAGTTTGAAATGGGATAAAAAGGAAAGTATCGACGCAAACAATGCTTTTACATTCATCGTGGCTAGTTTCAATACAAACCACCCATTCCAGCACCCAATTGACTCCGTACTTGAAACTCTTATCTATTAAATCCTGTCACAACAAATCTCTCACTACTGAAAAGTTCCGGCCATTAGAGCCCTCCCAGCAGGTGAACAACACCACCAAAAGGGCCAAAAATAGCTCAATTGAGATTACAAACCAATAAAGCAGAACACCACACATAGAGATAATACAACAAAAGAACAATATGAAACCAGGATCTTGGCTACACCCATCTTCAATCACTCTCCATTCACCACCACCATATCACCAGCCTTAACTCTACCACCGGGTCGTGCCGCGCCCAACATCAAAATTTTCGATTTTCCGAATTCTGACTTTACGAAAGTCATAGTTAACGCCAGTTGTTACGTGTAATAATTGGCTGTTTGAAAGGTTAGATTCCAGCAGAAGCGCTACAATTCCAGCAGTACACCCATAGAACATGTCTGGCTCGCCCATACAAGCACAGGACCCGCAGCAACAGCCGCAGCCACAGGGACAGCAGGTGCAACAGAGCCAAAGAGACTCTTCGGCACCTAATGTCGAGGACTTATACTTAGAGTCTTACGCCTTCACAACCGCTGCCGCCATCGTGGGCTCTGTGGATAGAAAGATATTCGTTTTGTTAAGAGATGGAAGAAACATCTTTGGAATTTTGAGGACCTTCGACCAATTCGCCAACTTGGTGTTACAAGATACGATAGAGAGAATATACTTAGACACAGACAGAACAGAGGAAGAAGCCACCGGGGCCGAGGAAAAGACGCCAAAGAGATTCGGCGAAGCCTACAGAGGAATCTTCATGGTCAGAGGAGAAAACGTAGTGATGTTAGGTGAATTGGATATCGATAGAGAAGACGACCACTTGGCCGAATTACAGCAAATCCCATTCGAAGAAGCCGAAAAGGAATTGAAGAAAGTGCATGCTAACACCATCAGAAACGAGAAGGTCAAGGGCAAGAAGTTGTTGGCCAAGGGTCTCATTAATGACTTCGTCAAGTCCGACTTGTACTAATTCAGTTATTTTACTTCTTGCATGTATGACTCGTTACGCTTATTCATTGATTGTATAGTATTTTTTTAATGGCATGTCTGGACGATATTTCATACCTTCAGCCAAAGGTTCGGTTGTACATTGTAGTTGTAGAGACAGCGATTGAGTGGAAGATAATGCACTACTGTTGAAGTTATTTACAGAAAGTAGAGTTCTACTTTCCATTTCATTACTAAACGTTCATTTCTTTCGTACAAAGTATACTATACACCATTTAGAGATTCAAGAGGACCATCAGGGGCTCAACTACAATCTTGCCAAGATATCTCTGTTCTTCTCATAAGTAGCAAAGAACTCGTCTGCTTCATGGAACCTCTTAGCCTCGTTTCTTCCAAGCTGGTTCAAGTGGGCCTCATCTGGTCCATCAGCAATTCTTAAGGTTCTAGATTGGGCATACAACATGGCAAGCTCAGTGTCTTGAGAGACACCCTCAGCACCAAACATTTGAATGCCCCAATCCAAGATCCTCAAGATAGTTCTTGGTGTCTCAATCTTAGCCATGGCAATATCTCTTTGGGCAGCTTTGGCACCAGCAATGTCAATCTTGTGAGCAGCATTTAACACCAACAAACGGCACATTTGGATGTTGATCTTGTTCTGCGCGTACTGGTTGATGAAGGACTCTCTCTGGGCCAAAGGTTTACCGCTAATTACTCTGTGGTTGGCTCTGTTAGCGACTCTCAACAACGAGAACTCACCCACACCAATAAGTCTCATACAATGGTGGATTCTTCCAGGACCCAAACGAGATTGAATCAACTCGAATCCTCTGCCGACACCTGCCAACACGACGTTCTTCATCTCATCAGCTGGAACTTCGTAGTCATTGAATTCAATCTCACAATGGCCATGAGGAGCATCGTCGTAGCCGAAAACACCCAATGGTCTGACCAACTTAGCTTTGCCGGAAGCTAAAGCTTTCTTAGCGTCCAAAACAAGGACCGTATGGTTGTGGTACAACTTCTTGGTATCATCGCCTGTCTTACACATAGTAAGCCAGACACTACATCTTGGGTCACCAGCACCAGAAGCAAACCATTTCACTCCGTTGATCACGTAGTTTCCCCTCGAGTTCAACTTGGCTGAACACGAGATATTCAAGGCATTGGAAGACGAGGTACCCTTTTCTGTCATCAAGAAGGCAGATCTAATGTCTCCGTTCAACAACGGCTTGAGATACTTTTCCTTGTGGTAGGAAGTACCGTACTTTGCCAAAATCTCCATATTTCCAGTATCTGGAGCACCATTGTTAGTGGCTTCGGGAGCAACAGAAGACCTGCCCAAATATTGAGCCATTAAGCCGTATTCCAAGTTGGTGTACTGAGGTCCCTCCGTGTAATGCTTGGACAAGAACATGTTCCAAAGGCCCAACTCCTTGGCCTTCTTCTTCAATTTTTCAGTGATTTGTGGGGTAGACTTCCATCTCACCGCTGGGTCTTTGGAGATCTGGTCGTGGTAGATCTTGTCTGCTGGCAAGCAGTAGTTTTCCACGAAGTGCTTGGTCTTCTCGATGGCCTCGAGTCCCCTGGGGGAGATTTTGTCCAAGAAAACAGCAGGAATATCGTCTTTAGCAGACATGGTATGGAGTTGCAATGGTCGGTACGGCAATAAAATTTTCACCGAGAGCTCTCACTAAGAAAAGAAGAGGACAGCGACGAGAGAGGAGTGATACCACAAGAAAACCAGTGATGTCGTTAGTTTATTGAAACAGAATTCAGAACCAAAGCTCGTTAAACAGTAGGGCAAAACAACCGGGCAAAACAATGGCCTGTTTATATACTTTTTCACCATTCTACCGTCCTCCCCGTTCTCTCGCTAACCGTTGTTCCTCCACGATCTCCACTGCGTACTCCGCAAAAAGTTGTTCCGAGGAAGTCGCTGCGACCGAGAAGGGCAGTTAAGCGAGCTTGGATATCCGTTAGGAGGGAGAGTGAGGGTTGGAGGGAGTGTTATGGATGGATATAGGTGGTTGTGGGTGGATGTCGGTTGTGGAGGTAAGTGTGGAAGTAATTGTAAACGTTATATCAATTATATAGCTTATGTATGTAGTTTTGTTCCGGAGTCGTGGAGCCAGAGGTTTATAGGAGATGGTGGGAGACAATTCCGAGTTGAGGTAGGATATGGAGTAGACTTGGGGAGAGGATATGGGAGAGGATTTTAGCTGATTAGACACGGAGAAGGAGAACTCATATAGCCGTGACTACTTGAACGAGGAGTTCGGCACTATAAAGCGTAACTGATACAGAACTATTCATCGGTCTTCAATTTAATTCAACTTGTTGCATTTTTTTCATACATTTGGCATTTTTTGCAATTAAATCGTCTTCTACAGTGGAGCAGATGAACTCTAATGACATCAACAAATATTAGCAGCAATTTGTAGGCACAGCCAAAGCTGTCATTTTTGCAATCTTCACGAAAGTCTTCAAAATCCGTGAATTTCCTTGAGCCTACACCAGAAAGATTTTACGGAGACTGTGAATATGTATATAGAGATAGATTTACGTCGCTATATATGGGTTCCATAGCGTAGCGTGCTATTGAAACTGAGCATACATAAGTAAATAGTTACTTACTATGAAATCAGAATATGTAGAAGTAAATAATACTTAATATGCAAAGGTGCTATGAAATCAGAATCCACGCATAAGTAATTTTATATATATGGAGATCCCCATATGGTAACCGTTCTATTGAAGCTCATTGAAGCTCAGCGTATGCATAAGTAAATAACTACTTATATGACATGCATAAGTATATAATTCTTAATTCGGAAAACTACTATGAAATCAGAATACATGCAAAGTGTACAACTCAATTGAGCATTTACTATATAAGCTCAGCACATATAAGCCAAAATTCCTAACAGAGAAGACCTACACCAATCATTCAATACTACTGAATATTGCATAGAGCTCAGTCCGAGTCTACCTTACAAGAAAATAAGCAACAAGCAACAAGCAACAATCAACAAACACATACATTCACACAGACACAGCCAGGCAATATACGCTACACACACGCACACGATCAAACCTCAGTAGCCGCCTAACAAACAACAACTAACAAATACAATGAGGAGACTGAGACTCTCACCCACTCAACATGCAATTACTGCTCACTCTCGCACTCACTCTATTGCACATTACCTACCCTCTCATTTACACTTTACCTCGCACTCACTCCCCCTCTCTTACACTTTACCTCACCAACTTTACACCTTAACCACACCATGTTTTGCCTCCATTTTCAGTGAGCGCTAAACTTTGGCTGTAAGAAGAACCACCACCACCAGTGAACTACACGATACTACCCGTCATTGACTTATTACCATAACCCCAGCCGTCTCCCACAGACACATACCACCACCCAGAACACACACACCAAATATGGAAATCGACTCGGACATACCCCAGATCCCCGACTATAGGTTGTCGGAGAAAGAGTTCCTCCTCACAACCAACATCGACTCTCGCCACCGCAAGCAGATCATAGAAGAGTTGGTGGAAGCCATCAAAAAGGATAACTTGGCTCCGTACTACAAGCATTTGAAGGCTGAATTCGCCGATTTCCCGTTTGACGAGGCGCTCTACAACGAATTGGCCGCCAAGAACGACGTGGTGATCTCGGAGTCCAAGCAGAAACTCAAGGACGCCGAAGAAGACGATGAAACAGAATTGGATGTATTGGGCACAACCGTCAAATTGGCCGAGTATTACACTGAAATCATCGACAGAACAAACGCTACCGAGACCTTGAAGAAGGCCTTGGAGTTATCTCAAAGCACAGGATCCAAGATCGACCTCTTGTTGACCTTGGCTAGAGTCGAGTTCTTCTTCCACGACTACCCATTGGTTTCCAAGTACTTGGACCAAATAAAAACCTTGATAGATAAGGGAGGAGACTGGGAGCGTCGTAACCGTTTCAAGACCTACAATGGTATCTACTTGTTGGCTACCAGAAATTTCACAGAGGCAGGCAAGCTTTTGATTGACTCATTGGCCACTTTCACATCCACCGAGCTCTGTAGTTACGAGCAGGTGGCACATTACGCCATAGTGGCCGGAGTTTTGTCATTGGGCAGAGTGGACTTGAAGTCCAAGATCATTGATTCTCCAGAAATCTTATCTATATACTCATCTGCACCAGAGTTGGAGGCATTGCTCAACTTGACAAACTCATTGTACACTTGTCAATACAGCCACTTTTTCCAATATCTCTTGGAGTCCTACGACAAGTTGTTACTTCCAAACAAGTACTTGTATAAACACGCCAACTACTTCTTGCGTGAAATGAGATGCAAGGCGTACGGCCAATTGTTGGAGAGTTACAAGTCCTTGTCGTTGAAATCAATGGCTCAGAACTTCAACATCTCCGAGGACTTTTTGGACCAAGATTTGTGCAACTTCATTCCTAACAAGAAGTTGAACTGCACCATTGACAAGGTTAACGGCATCATCGCAACAAACAGACCAGACAACAAGAACAACCAATACCATTTGTTGATCAAGCAAGGTGACAACTTGTTGACTAAGTTGCAGAAGTACGGAACAGCCGTGAAGTTGAGTGGTGCTGAGAGGGTAGCATAGACGTAGGTATCATACAATAAAGAACATACAGTTAAAAGAAGTGTTGTAGGATTGTAAGAATAAGAGTGAGTTTATCGTAGAAAGTCAACTAGAACAGATACAGATATATGACTTGGATATTGCCAATTATGGACGTACTTCACAGATTTTCAGCCGATTTGAGGCATCATAAATACACCGCACAGAAACCACAGAACTAATCCAAATTTGTAGACATCTTAATAGGAATAAACAACATAAGCAAAAGTTAAGTAGAAGTAAATCGGAAAATTGAAGAAAGTCACGTGCCTTAGAATGGCTATACTCCTATGTCTGTACAACTCCTCTAGGATAGTTATTTCACTAGTTTTCATTGGAATTTTGCAGATGAAAAGCTATAACCATTAACAAGCCCCTTCAATAATACAAAAATATCTCTCTTTAACCCAAAGCTGTACGTCTTCTGCCCAATAAACCAACAACTGTTCTTCCATCCACCAGTCCAAGGTGAGCCCATCTGCAGGAACATATAACCAAAGTCAAAAATCACAAATTTCAAAGAAACCGTTTCTTTAACAGACTCTTTCTTCCCCCAGCATCTTCTTCCCCGAGTCTCTCCACCGCTTCTCTCCGTAAGTATGTCGAACAGACCAACGCAGATCAGCTCGACGGTAATTTTTCTCGGGAATATCCCGTTTGACTGGGATGAACCCACCGTGAAATCAGTAGTTTGTGGCTCGGGCTTGATCGTAGATGTCCGAATGGGATTCGAACCAACAGGCAAAAACAAGGGTTACTGCTTCTTAGAGTACCTCAACGTCCAGGAGGCACAGAAGGCCGCTGGATTGTTGAGCCAGGTTCGTATCATGCACCCCGCAAATCGGGGCCAGGTGAAAAATTTAAGAGTAGGGCCCTCGAATGAAGGTACGAAGCAGAGCATTGCTTCGGAGTCCAAGCCTGTGTTGTCACTCGATCGCTCCTATTTGCCTTCCTACGTACAAATACCGCCTCAGATGGCTGCCAATGGTCCCGCCATCGTGCCTGGAAACGTTCCTAACTCCTCTAATAGTCCCCGTTTGTACCAAGCGCCTGTAAGTAGTAATCCTCCATCTCAAACTATACCTCCACAGACTAATACGCCAATGGTTGGTCCACAGGAGCTGAGCATGCCAGCAAAGTTTACCAACGCTGATAAGATCTTGCCAAAGCCCCAAAATTTGCCGTTTGCTATCCCAGACAAGGTCAATGAGACACTCAGCAAACAGCCTCCACCACAACTTATAGAGCTAGTGGCTACACTTAAGAACATGTTAAATGGTCCAGAACCATCAAGAGTTTACGAATTACTCCTGTTTTCACCTCATTTTGCCACTTCAGCTGCCCAGGCGTTACTTTTAATGGGATTCATCGATCAAGATGTGATCCAAGAGTCGATGAAATCTGCTTCTGGCACACCGGTGCCTCAGCCTCCACCTCAAGTACCACAACCTCAGTATCAGCAACAGGTATACCCTAACCAGGGATATAATAACCAGTACAACCAGCAGGCGCCTCCACCGCCACCTTCTCGTTGGCCAGGCTTGCCTGCCTCGGCGGTTTCGAAATTAATGGCAATGCCACAAGATCAAGCCGAATTGATTGCAAAGGTCTTGACGTTGCCGGTAGAAGAGATAGGAACTTTATCCCCAGACAAACAGACTATGGTTATAAATTTGAGAAGACAGTATTTGAGCTAAAGTTAGAGGTTTTGCAAGCTCAGAAATGGTTATTTCAGATCTTAAATGAACCAAAGGAGTGCCTTCTATGATCCCATGTTCATGAGTTCGGAGAATGGTTATCTCTCTCAGATAATTGGAACAGAGAAGGTAAAATTAAGAAAGAGCTATCTGTCTACGATGAAGACGGATACGGAAAAACCTTAATCGCCTGCTTAAGAAGGTGTAGGTCTAGGCTCTTACATCAGAAACATAGTAAGATTTATTAAACAGCTAGTCTCCAGACTATGCCTATGCTCCAGAGACGGCAACAACAAGACCCAGTTTTCCCGAAAACTTATATAGAATCTATAACCAAAAACCAACAGACCATGTACATTATCACCCATGATCATCCAATTACTCATTCCACTACTGAAATCTGTATAATTTATACATATATAAGATATCATAATGCAACTACTATAGCTACACACAATATATTACTACGTATAAGCAAAGAACTAACACAACTATTGTCCATCTATTTCCACCATTTTTTATCAAAATTTCTCCGAAACCACACCAAACGAATCGCCTGAGCCCCAGCAACACAAAATAGCCCTAAAAGCTCCTAATACAACTTCTCCCTTCTCCTAACCCAGATATCGTCTACTCTTCCAAAACGACCAACCCAGCTATAAACCTCTATTAAACGGATACACCACATTTTGATCCACGTGATAAAACACCACATGACCAAAATCTCACATCAACCCCCCTTCTGTAAGGACTCTCTTACTAAACAGTTTAACGGTTATGTGATTAGTGTTCTTCTTATAGTTGTTCTTTCTCTTCTTCAGTGTCGGTAAGTTCGTAAATTAAGGCAGAAGAGACACTGGAACACTACTCACACCATGGATCCGGCAGAATTCGGGGTATTTCCCCCAAATACCATTCTAGATCTAGACTTGGCTGATGGTATTAACAATAACGTAGACATACAATGGCTACGTAACATACTAGACAGAGCTTTAACCGCCAGCGGGCTAAGACCCAGAAAGAAGCTGGCTTCGGAAGAGGCCATCGAGAGCCTTATCAGGGTCGATCTAGCCAAGTTGGAAGACCGAGATTGCCCTATTTGCTACGAATCGTATGAACCACCGAGACTGAAGCAACGAATGCCTGGTAGTTATCCTAACGACCCGGAAGGACAGTCGTTTTCGACTTCTGGCGATATGCCGTTCAGCGACAGTCACGACTTTAGCGACAACCCAGAAAACCGTCATTCGCTATCGGATGAAGTTGTGGCATTAGACAGCGCTGTTCTGGAGTCACTTGGCCAACACCAGGTTCACTACGAGCTGATCGAGACTAAGAGGCAGTTCAACGACCCGTCTTTCTTCTTCCCCACAGATGAAGGCGGTTTGCATTATTCCAGGTTCCCCATGAGGAACTTGGTCACCATGGAGGAAGTCACTACAGACCAGGCATTTCCAGGGTTCGAGGACGAAGAAAAGGCCAAGGAAGAGAAGAAGAGAAAGATAGAAGAGATGAAAATAGATGGGCACATTCCGGTTAAGATGCCTAGCTGTGATCACGTATTTGGCAAGACTTGCATTGTAGAATGGCTCAAGGCCAACGTGAGTTGTCCGCTTTGCCGTAAGGAAGTGGAGGCAACGAAAGAAACGGACCCAGCGAAGCTCAAGTTAAATAATATCAAAAGAACAACCTTCCACAACTTTAACCAACGGGAAGGAATGATCGACCATTTGCTCGGCCACAGCACAGATGTGTTTAATCCACATAGAAGACCATTCAACCCGGCAATAACACCTCTCACGGATTCGTTCATGCTACAAAACTGGGCTACCCCATACTTCAATGACCCATCTTATCGCAGAGAATTGCCTAGAGTGAACGCCAGAGAACCAAGTCTCGTTCTACCACGCAGATTTCCATTTCCAGATGCCACAACCCACGCTTTTCCTGTGAGAGCCAGGACAGTAATCCCTCGAGAAGTAAGGAGACCAGCGGCTGCAGGGGCAGTACCTGAAACAGGAACAGGAACAGATACAGCATCTGGGGCTGTTCCTAATGTACCACTACCACCGCAGTTAAGAAGACATATCCGAATTCCTAATCCCAATGTACCCTCAACCACGCAGACTGTGGTCAACAGTACCGTCAATGGGAGAACTACGACGACTACTACAACGACCACGACATTTGGAAATAACATCACCATGGGCCCCAGTGTAAGCGTTGGAAATAATCCAGACAGAAGAGTAACACACATATATACTAGTCCTCACCCCGGACAGCAGGGAAATAGGGTTCACCGTGTGCGTATTGCCCCATCGCCAACAACACCAATGGGTGCAATTAGAAGCACATCGGGTAGTCCCGTAGGCAATGACGAACAAGAAGCAAACCGCACGAGTCTCAGCATGGCTAGAGGCGGAAGCACCAGCAGTGGAACTCCCAGTCCCGACAATTTGGGCCGTGGAGGACCGGATCGTGCTAGACGTGGTCCATCTCTTGGAAGAACGCATCCATACTTCAGGCCTTCTGACGATCTGCAACAACAATAGAGCACATTTGTGAGACCACCGTATTATTTTGTCTGTAACTATCTAGAGTAAATACCCGTTTAGGGTGTCAATACAACATCAGTACATACTATTACTTCAGATTCGATTTATACAGGGGACCTACGGAATGTAGCAAAGCCAATATGTAATATGAGGTGGGTTTCCACCACCAGCCCCAATTTGGTATATTTTGTACACCCTTTGGAACCAAATGGAATTCTTAGTGTGCGCCATAGTCATGTACTTCCCAGGTTACTTCTCTGAATCCAGCTTTCTAAATTCCCTCTATACAGCCAATAGTTCCCCATGACCTCCGATGACGTAATAGCAACCCAAATCCTAGTACTTCTTATACATTACTAAGGAATTCGCAATCGAACTTTTCAATTGCTGCAATTCTATTGCTACTGCAGCACGGGTGGGGCACAGTAAGGAGACAGTGTGAGGACAGAGAAAGGGGTAAACGGTACTATGGTATGGCTCGAGTTGTCGACGGAGGATCGTAACCGGCAGTATAAATACTATTGGATCGCTATTAATGCCAATTCTCATAACTGTAGTTATTTCAATTAACTAACATCTCATAGATAAGAATCTGCACAATAAATCATGTTGCGTCAAGTTGCAAAAAGAGGCTGCAACATTTCTGTTGCCAGAATTAATGCCAGAACCATAACCACAAGCCGTGCCCATTACGGCATCATTGATGCCACCAAGGAGGTCTTCAGCAGGGCCAACAAGAAGACCGGCGAGGTCGCTGCAGAAGGTATCCAAAAGGCAGAAGATGCAACTGCTGCTACCAAGCAGGCATTTGAGAACATCACCGAGGCTACCACTAAGACCGCAGCCAATGCTGCAGATGCCGTGAATAAGGGCACCGGAAAGGTTTTGGCTGACGGCATCGAGAAGGTCCAGGAGGCCACCAAGAAAGCTGGAGACTTGAGCGAAAATGCCAAGGAAAGCGCCAAAGATGGACTTGAAAATGCCAAAGAGAACGCCAAAGATGGACTTGAAAACGCCAAAGAGGGACTTGAAAATGCTGCCCAAAAGGCCGGAGACGCTGCAGAAAATGCCAAGGAGAACACCAAAGAAGGCTACGAAAAGGCCAAGGGTGAAGCAAAGGAGTTTAAAGAGGACGCCAAAGGTGAAGCAAAGGACGCCGCTAATCACGCCCATGCAAGAAGTAGAGTTAAGACTAATGCCAATGGATATGACGGTTTACAGGATAAAGGAAGTAAAGTCGAGCAGGAACAGAACCGTCCCGACGATGGAGTTTAACGTAACTCGAAGTGATTTTATCAAAAAATATGACTTTATAACTTAAATAGAAAATACAATCCAAACACACATTGAATTAGAGCCAATTGTCAACCGTACGGAAGTAGTTGTTAGAGATCCTAAGCGCTCAACTAGAAGTATTTACAAGCACCCGCTACGAATTACTACGTATTAGATACGCTATTCACCGAAATTAAATGTAGATTCATTAATATATAACTTAATCTAAGCATGATTAGAAGTTTTTCTGGAATTCGTCAAAGGCCTTTTCGTTAATGTCAGCACTGCCAGGAGCTATGGCAGGAATAGTTTGTTGTGGCTGGTTTATTAATGGAGTTGGTGGTGCTGGCTCCACTTGTGCTGGTTTACGTTCAATCACACTCAAGTAATTCAGAGGCACGTATCCGACTTTACCCAGTCTAGATCTCACCTTCCACGACTTGCTCTCGTTGCCTACAGGGTCCAATTTGGAGAGGACTGCAACCAATTCATTTGGCTTCAATTCTATTTCCATGTTAGGATTTTCTGGGTTGAATTCGTACAAAGTCTTTGCAAATTGCAAGTTAGCTGGGTCGAGTGGAGCTCCACCTGGGCCCATTAATTGTTGCTGTTCTTGTTGTCTACGTTGGTTCTGTTCGTTAAGTTTCTGAATGGCCTTACTCAACAAGTATGGGAAACCAATAGAAGCAGCCAAGAAGAGGAGTAATGGTTTGAATGAGATACGGGGCTTGGATCCAGCCATACCTCCCTGTTGTTGTCTCTTGATATTGTCCTCCAACTTCTTTTGCTGCTTCTCGAACTTCGAGAATTCTTTGAGATTCATTCCGTGATTGTATGTTTGTCCCGTCACTTTGTAGAATATCTTCTTTACGAAAGCAATCAATGCGTAGATGCCTAGTAATGATCCGAGAGCGTTTTTGAGATTACCGAATTGCTCAGCCAACGATACCATTGTGAAGAAAGATGAATGTGTGGCCATGTAGGTTGCCTCCAACATCTGGGCAAAACCACCTACGGCTCCTATTATAGATTCGATGAGGTGAAATGTAGCTTGTGTTCCTTCACCAAGAGGTCCAGGCTGGCCTTGTTGTCCGTACATACCAGATCCATATCCTCCCATACCATACATTCCGGATCCATATCCTCCCATTCCTCCCATTCCTCCATACATGCTTGAGCCATAACCACCTCCATACATAGATGATCCGTACATACCAGAACCGAGTCCGCTTCCGTACATGCCAGAACCGAGTCCACTTCCGTACATCGAAGAACCATATCCCGTAGAGCCCATTCCATAGCGGTTTCCATACGAGCTAGATGCACCGTAGCCACCAGTGGCCCCCGCCCCGTAAGGCGATGAGTTAGCCATGGTATTAAAATCTGAGGTAAGCGACGTCGGTCTTTCAGGTAATGGAGCGTTTCCTGTGAGTGTAGAAGCTGGTATGCTAGTAGTTGTGTTCGATGGTATTGCTGAGGCAGCAGCGCCGCCCGCTGCTGTTGCAGAAGAAGTACCAGAAGATACTTCCCAAGGTTTCGTTCTAGGTACTGACGACATCACTAGCGGTTTAGATGAGTGGACAGTTAGATTGGTAGCAGTAGTTGATTAGGGGCGATTATTACTGTCTTTTTTCGAGTTTTCTTGCCGTCTCGATGTGATTTATATGCTGATGGGAGAGTCTGTATTGCTCCGAGCCCGTTTAATGCTGCTCTTGACCGGTATTAGTGTGTTCTGGTGGAAAGAAACAGTGGTGGAGACAGGTAACAAGCGTGTGTTTTGAAGATTTTTCCTGAAATTAGTGAGCGGCGAGGGTCGATCGGGGGCACGTGATGTGGGGTAGGAGGGGAGCAATGGAGAAGCGAGGAAGAGGAAGAGAGGGAGAGCAAGCACAGTTACAGTGATAGAAAGGAAAGTGACGGTGAGAAGTGAGAAGTTACGGCGAGGAAGTCTGCAGTGAGAGTAGCGGGAACTCAGAAACCCACAAAACCAGAAAGTCAGCAACAAAGGGCAAATCACAGTGTTGCTGTGGTAAGCGAGGAAAGAGAAATGACGAAGAAGCCAGGAGTGTATGGGGAAAGAAATGAGTGTGAGAGTGTGAAAGAAGATGCTTAAGTGTATGGTAGAGTTACTGAGTGGTGGTGAGTGAAAAGTGGAGTAGTGAGTGGTGTTTCTGCTGATAATAGTGCTGTGAGTAACGGAGAAAGTTCACAGTATGGTTCAAGTACAGAGTCGCAGTATGGTGCTATTATTGATGTCTTCTACTGTCTATTGATGCATCATTGCTGTTCCGGTGCTGATGCCTCCTAATGTATGGGGAAATGAGATCATTTCCGCGGAAAAAATGTATGTGATTATCAGTGAGAATGAATGTGAGAGTCGGTGGGGGTAGCGAGAGAATTGAGAGAGACAATGACACCTACAATTGAATCTCTCAACTAGTTAATGGATGGAATGGGTGAAAATAGTATAGCACAGCTGGGTGACAACGGACATGCAATTTCTATGATTTTCGGAGAAATCGTCATGGAAATACTTCGAAGAATAGCACTCTCTGTGCTGTCTTGGTGCTACTGTGCTTACAGTGAAAAGCTCGGCTTGTGATTTTTTTCCTCGGTCCAGCGAGAATTGGAAGTGGCTGCGAAAAGCAAGCGCGCTGCAGTGAGAGGTTCCGAGGAAGCAATGGAAGGTGAGTGGTAGTACTGGGGAAGTGGTAGAAGCTGAGTAGTAAAGATGGCGGGTGATAGAAGCTATGGTGTATGTAGCTACATCACGAGAAGAATAGCAATAGCATAAAACATTGGACGGTTGTGACATAGAAGGGGAGAAGAGATCGAGGTTTTAAAGGAGTGAAAAGTGTTTGTTTCAGTTATAATGAAGCAAACCACTGGAGTTCTGACATTTTAGAAAACGATCCTAAGAAATGGAGAGTTGAAAGAGACTTACAGAATGAAGGTCGTAAACCATTAGCAGATGACCATTGGTGGATGACAGAAAAAGTTTCAATCACGAATAAGTAATCGATTAAACGTACGAAATAGACAGGCGTAGGAATTCACAGAGAAGGATTTAAAATCAGAAAAGATGAAGAGCTTAGGTAGGGACAAAGTGATCTTCTAGTAATTGCATGCTTCTTCATCTGCGGAAACAATGAAAGACAAAACTACAGATCTACACTATTAGACACACCTCATTCGCTATATGTTCTCATATATTACTGTACAGAATAGATATTTTTTGCGGCTATATGTTTATAAACGTAGTTCCTTTATACATATTTATGGCAACGGCTCCGATGAACTGCTCAACTTGTTCAAGTGCAAGTATACATCGGTACCGTATCCCTCCATGGAGATCAACTTCAAGTCTCCACCGAAGTATTGTGCGTACAAGCGGGAAATGGGTAATCCATACCCGAACCCAGCCATAGGAGCCTTAAACGAGGTCTGGTTGTACTCTTGGTCCAAGATTGGTGTCTCGCTAACCGTAGTATATAAATAAGTCCAGATGAGTGGAACCTCGCTCCTAGCAATTCCTCCACCCTCATCACTAATTTTAATGGCAATATCCTCTGTGCCTTCCAGGATAATAACTTTTATTGGAGGGAACTTCAAGTCATTGATGTCGATATCCTCCTCTTTCAAATTTGGATCTTCTTCAATCATTTGCTGTTTAAGTTTAGGTGTGTGGAACTCAATTGATGCACGAAGGGAGTTCTTGAGTGTCTCGAAGAGCATATGAATCAAATGACCAGGAACGTACATGAAGTTGATGTCGTTCTGTGGTGCAATAAGCTGGATTTCGGGGGCTTCGAACAAACCATAGTACTCTTCACAAATATACTTCGCAGTCTCGATGGCGTCCTCTGCGATTTCTCCTACGTTACAGTCAGTGCAAATTACACCAACGTAGTTTGCCCTCTGCTTCGAACCATTGGAATTTGCTCCATTGAGGAAAGAATTGATGCGTTGTTTCGTCGGGGATGCCTGTGCCATGTTCAAGGCGATATGTTGTCCAATAAGCATTCGTATACCTATGCGTGACATGTAGAAACGATCGAGAAAGGTCTGGATTTGAGAATTGACGTAGACAGTGCTGTGCTCATGTTTCCATTCCTGGACACCTTGGGCCATGGTGGCTACAGTGGCGTCGTGACGTTTTTTAATCTTCAGTAATGCGTCACAGACGAGTTTATTGTAATCGTAGACTTCCTTTGGCCACACTATATTCATTGGACAAGACGTGAAATATGTCATGCCAAAAGTTGGCGATTCTGATCTTGAACGACTCAGAGACGACGACGAGTGGGATTGTAAATGTGAGGTGCTTTGGTGCTCGTTGGCCTCATGATGGTGGTGGCGTACGACAATGCCATCGTCGGAATAGTAGTTGTTTAGAGCGGGATTCGTGGCGTCGTTCGTCGATATAGGGTCCTTTTCTGTGGGGATATCATCGACATTGGCGCTGCTGACCGGCGTAGCGCCGATTTTATCGTCGATGTTAGCTGACACCTGTTTCGTAGTGGAGTAGAGCAATTTCCTCAAGCTTGGCAGAACCTCGGGTTTTGGCAAGTCCGTCAACTCCTGGAACGACTGGGCGTACCAGTTTTTGACCTTGATGGTGGAGGGCATTGCATCCAATCCCAACGGAGCGTTTTCCAAGTCCTTGACCTTAAGAGCGAGTCTGATGGGCAACTCCTCGACGATGAACTGGGAAGCGAGGAAGATGGAACCCGGACTGGGGCTCGGTCCGAACTGGACCATTTGGCGGAGTGACACCGACGTCTGTTTGTATGCGGCGTATCTGAGGATCTTGTCCCGCAATAGCGACGTGAGTTCCCAGCTGGTACCCATTGCTGATGAGAGACGGAGAGAGATGGGAGCGCTGGGAGAAGGAGGAGAGCGGCGAAGGGGAGATTTGCTGGTTCAACTGGCGCGATAAAGACAACAACTGATGTTACACGAAACGACTTCGACACTGATAAACTGTATAATTGAGCACCATTCGCTAAAGAAGGTGATGGTGACTCGTAATAAAAGTATCCCCAGATTCACTGAGCGCCTAGCGCTTAAACTATGGGGTTAGTGGGCGATATGTGCACGTGCAAATGGTGGGGGCACGTCGAGGTAGTAGTGGTGGTGGTGGTGGTTTAGTGAGAGGAGGGTTATTTTGAGGGAGGGAGAGGAGTGGGTAAGAGGTGGGTGAGAGGTGGGTGAGAGGTGGGTAAGAAGAGGGAGGGAAGCAGCAGGAGACAGAAGTGTTGGTTGGTGGATAATAGCAGAGAATTGGGCTGTTTTGTGGACTGTTTTGTGCACTATTATGTTAGGACATTCGTGTTGTAGTCAGCAGTGCTAGCGGACTTAGTGGTGCTAGTGCGGTGAGAATAGCGAGGTGGTGAGTATCGTGAGGGTGCTGAGTCTAGCGGTGAAAATCGTGCTCAGCTGCGGTGAACAGCTATATACGGTGGAGCCAATATTAAGACAATTGTAAATTTATATACGTGTTGTCCATATATATATATATATATATATATATATCAATTATCTCTATATACGTGTATATATATGTTTAATGTATAAATGAACCCACTGGACAGGTCTAAATAAGGAGATACTGTCGTTGCTGCAATTCTCTTTCTCTCGCCACTGCAGTCCCACTATCAGTCCAGTTAAATCACCTTGCACCTAAAACCCATTTTCCTCTATATCGCTCTATAATTACATAATTCTATGTCCTGCAATTGTAATTGGCAGCGAAACTCGTAACGATCTGGATACTCTCGTTCGCTCGGACTAAGGCAATTGTGGACTCATCCTGCTACGTTCCGTTCTTTTCCTTAGTGGCTTCCTTGTCCCTAGCGTGGTCCCACTGGAACCGTCCGTACAGACAACGACTGCGAAACTCGCACCATTCTCTTATCACCCGCTTGTCCTGAACAATGCAGATGATTCCGGGCTGAAGGACGCCCATATACAGTTATAGCCACACCAGACCATGTTCCGGTGGTCCTAGTGCCCTGGATAAGGATATCTCGTGAGGTCGGAATCGCAACGTCGTCGGGAGATTCAGCAACCACGATGCAATTGGTGCATTTTTCAGTATTTCATGTTCATATGAAAGGGCCACTGGTGAGCCGTATTTCGGATTCCAGTCCTAACCCGTGGCAACCACTGGATGTTTCGCCGTAGCCCTTATCCTGTTGTTGTCCTCGCAGTCGCAGCGATGTCCTCGGTAGACTTCCACAGCCCTGTGCCCAGAGGAACATCCCTAACGCAACGAAAGAATGACCCTATTCCAAATTCCATTACGTAACTGGCGTCGCCGCGGCCACTTTCCTCACTACTGGCTCCTGTTCCGAGGAATCACCCACACCGCAGTACGCCAAACAAAGAACACACCACGAGCTTGTGACCAAACCTACCATTACGCACACTGCATTGCGTTCATCCGTGTATTTTGTGGCAGATTTTTCGCTCCGATAGCTGTCCGGAACATCACACAAAGAAAAAACTTGAGTCATACGATTGCACAAGATGGCACTCCGGGTAGACGGAGTCTGGGGTAGAGCAAATTTCAGAGGACGGATGAATCATAGTCACAAAATATTCGAGATCGCAGATGGTGAAAATTTTGTTATAAAAGGGGAATGGTATCTCCTGGTATGGAGACGGTGTTTGATTTGAGATATCATTACAACAATCAGTTTCGAGATTTATACTTTCTCACAAATTCTATCAATACCCCCAACTCATCTAATCAATTCACAATGTCTATGACCAGAAAATTCTTAAACATCTCGTCCTACAAGACCGCTTCCAGATGCTGGATACCAATCCAATCCCACAACTTGAGACAATTCTCTTCCAAGCAAAGATGCGTCAACTTCAACAACTTGGCTGAAACCAGCCTTGTGTCCAACGACGACATCCTTTCCACCACCGGTTCCACCCTTGCCTCTGCCAGTGAAGTCGAATACGAGTCTTTCGAGCCAACTATCCACTCCTCCGAGGAAGTCTTGACTGCTGCTCCAGTGAACACGGCCTGATTTCAGTATTCCTTAGAGAAAACTTTGCTGCTGGTCCGGTGAGGCTTTAGCACACGGTGCTTAATTTTGTATTCTTTTGATAGTATATCTATTGAGTATGCCCTAGAGGTACTACATATGGTCATGGGTTATGGTTTGTAACGAAAAGCTTGTATTTAGCTGTATTTAATAAAATCACTTGCATATTTAAAACTCAATTCCACTGTAGAATGTATGAAGTAGAACAAAATAACGACTAGTATCCTACGATGGGTCCATGGAATTACACTTCCAGATCTTACGATATCCCGTCCGTATATTTTCTAGTTGCACTATAACCCATCTATAACTCTTCATAAACGTGGCTGCGCATTATAATGTACCTGAATAAAAATTTTCACCAGGTTATATATTATCGGAGTTCTCCACGAATGTATATCTCCACCATTTCAGACAAGCAACCGCTTACCCCATCTCTCCTGCGTTGGTTTAATCTCCTCATCTTCTTCTCCGCAGTTGATCTGCAAACCTTGCATTGCTTCTCCATCTAATCTGGTAGACTATACACTCTTAGTCTCACACACACACTCCGTAGCATAGCACTGCACCCCGGACGATGACATCATGATTCCTTCCCCATTGTAGTTGCAAAAACCTTCATGCGCTTGCTAGAGGTCCGAGGGTCATTTATATCTCGTATCCAAACACATCTGGACGTCTATGTTCTAACAATGGCATATTCTTCCTAATCCCCTCTAATTTCTCGTAGACTAAGTCTGCCCAAACGAGTTCGTAGTAGTCCCCTTCTCCATCAGCCTCGAGTTCATCGGTGTATTTTTTACCCCGGCCAAGGACCGTACCCCATGGGTCGATAATCAATGATTCTCCATAGCTAACCCGCTTCTTCACTTCTTCACCTGCCTCTGGAGCTTTGTCTGCATAGATATCGTGTTCACCACACTGGGCAGCCATGACTACGAAACATTGTGAGTCTACAGCCCGGGCCCTGCCGAGTAGCTCCCAGTGTGCTTCTCCGGTCTTGGTGGTGAACGCCGAAGGATAGGTAATAATACTTGCTCCTAACTTACGTAACCTAAGAGCGAGTTCTGGGAACCGAATATCGTAGCAGATAGCAAGACCCACCAGGAACTTGTCAACAGGAATAGGGTCTTCAATCTTGTTTCCAGGTTCGACTGATTTCAGTTCCTGAAGGATAGGACCGTTTTTGATATTGACATCAAAAAGATGAACTTTCTGGTACCTAGAGATCACCTCACCCTGTGAATTTAACCAGATTTGGTTGTTTTGAACTCTCTTATCGGCTCTTTCCGTGGGTTCATGGATACCAATAGCAACGTAGAAATCAGACAACTTCAATTTGCGCAATTCATCTTGGATCACACTGACAAATTGGGAGTGAGTAGTTTGTGCCAATTCATATGAGTGCTGAGCGTTACGTGAGATGTAATCGCTGGCTTCTGGAAGGAAGAGGACTGTGACCTTATTTTTCACTGCTTGGTGAATCAATTTGTTAATAACACGGGCATTATGGGATAAATTAGATGATGAACAAAGCTGTCCTACTGCGACTCTTAAAGTGTTAGAAAGCGACATTGTAAAGCTATTGAAGGTACTACGGAATTAAAATAGCAGGAACAGCAGTAAATGTACAATTGTAGCTACTGGATAACTAACTGGTTGGTTTATCAAACTGAAAAATAGCACTTTCAGTTATAAACAATTGGAGTATTTCTGAATATATCTGATGATAATCTTACCTAGAAACGTTATAGCGTTAAGCAAAGCTTCTTTAGCGAACTTTTACCGAGGAAACTCTACAATTGATAACTCGAACTACGTATGTATCGATTAACCCTCTTCTTCCATTCAATTGATAGTCGATTCGATATCTTGCTTACTTATCATTTAGCCACAGCTGATGTCATAATCAACGAATCATGATATTGTACTGCATATTCCATTCCTTATACGATAAGCTTAATGTTTGATAGTGGAGCTACGTTAATTAAGATATTGAATGTGAAGAGAATACTACCAAGGGGACTGAACCATGTATGGAGAATTCCAGCAGCTAGCATCGTAAGGCGACGATTCTGGTGACAGTTCTTCTGAAAAAAATTCTGAAGGGATTCAAGTGAGGATTCTAATGCCATATGCTATTATGGCCCAATTGCAAAAAAAGAAGAAAATCAGAGGCTGTCGAAGATACGAAATACTTCTAGTAAATGAAAGGGTAGCTGAAAAAAGGGGGCCCACCTGAAGCAGGTATGATTGCAGAATTCGTCTTACAGGATCCCGATAGAGCACTGTGATATTCTAGAAACGGCCAGAACAGAGCTCCTGCCTCATAGAAGTGCACCCCTGGCTCAACATCCCTTAGTCCAATATGGATTGCTTCAGTAAAAATTTCTCCTCTATTGGTAAGGCAAGAGGCGGCGTTCATAACCACCCTAGGTAATTTTTGTGAATCCAGTTCCTACAGTTCTTCCCTAAGCTTTCTCGGTGTTGGGTGGAAAAGGCGAAGTAGAATTGTCCCCTTTTGTTACTTTAAAGTATCACAGGGGTCGCTATGACCCGTCCAGGGCTCCTTAGGGCTTACATTGAATAAAACCGAATGATTGCCTTTTTTTTTCGTATAGTGATGGCCGGTTGCAACTCGGAATAACTAGGTGCATTAGTTGTGGTAGAGAAGTCTAACATCAAAATTTTGCAAAACTTGGGATGCCTCTTTAGTCACAATAAACAAAGGAAGAGACAAGGGATGCAGAGTTTCAGGGGTGAAGTGAGGGGTGTGCTACTAGGGTTTCACCATTGCGTAACCTTACTTCGATATGGATAGCCTTCTTCAGTGGTCTCAATGCTTGCTTGCTGTGGTTCTTTTAGACGAAGTATCAGGACCATACTAAGGTTTCACAGTATGTAGGAATTCAACAGCAACATGAACGAATATTATATAGCTTCACACATCGAATGTTCCGCCCGTGGCCATCAGAAGTTTAATTATCAACCCATGTGTTAGTTACAAAATTAAACGGCTCTAGGCTCAGCATCGTTGTAACACATTTTTCCATGTCGGGTGTTGCGTAGGATTGCTGAACAGCACTGTGACGTGGCTATCCTGAATGTGTTTTCGCCGGCCAGACCCATCTTTTTGCTGAAACCAACTGCCTGCAAAATCACTTGTTGTGTCTTTTATCTTGCACGTGAATCCCCAATAAGAAAGTAACTGTACGATTATCCTTGAAATTACGAACCCAAGAAACAGCATTAGATACCATAACATTCTAAATCGTAAAGTCTATCATCACCACTATCTCTACCAGCGATAAGAAAGTGTGTCAACCTGTAGAGAAAAGGAGGGGAGAAATGTATCAAACCACGCTATAACGAAGGCTGATGGACGAATTTGCAGATAATAAGATAAGACGAGAAACGCAAAATTCGGTCCAGACATCGAAAATGGAATCGCATCCAGAAGGGGCTGATAATATCATGATATCAAAAGCGATTTCACCCCAAATGTACAGCACACCTCAATGATATACTATTCTACAATACACGATCCTTGGGAGTCACAACCCCTCCCCATGGGTCCAATGGTTTCAGTGCTGGTTACAGAATGGAAAAGTTGGCCCAGGGTCAGAATCACAACCTTGTCCCATACGAAAGAGGAGACCGAGGGATACTCCTCCTCGTCTGAGAGAATGCTCCAGAAAAGTTGATGGCAAAAGAGGAGTATTCGTCGTATAGATCGCAATAGGAGTCAAACTACCCTAGCCACTCGCTTTCCTGCCCCTACAAAAAAAGAGGAGATCTTAGCGACACCAGCAGTTTCATAGGGAAAGAGGAGAGACTTCTCGCTGCGCTCGGATTTGCTCCATCGGCGTGCCAACAACCAAATAACTCCAACGGGCAGTGAAAACACGCTCACGTGACGAAAGAGGAGAAAGTCCTGGCCCAAGAGTTCCAGTTATCGGTGGGCAGGGTTGACGATGGTGTTGTCGAATACGACGGAAGCAGAAGAGGGGACCACGCGTCGCATGCCAATTTAAGAAGTCTGGAAGAACTCAGCGATGAGGAAGGTAGAGAAGGTGAAGGAAGCAACAACAGAAGGGTGGCTCGTGGCTAAAAATGGCAATATCGGAGCCAGATAATAATAATAATCCCTCTTAATATCGATTTTCAATTATAATAATGTGAAAAAGCCCTGTGGATACAGGTCCTGTTCTAGACTTGTGATGCCAGGCAACGGTTTTCTGTCGATGGTATGGAAGAATTGCTGGAAAAACAGCGGCAGGAAAAGAGGGGATTTCCTATCGCATTGGGTATCGATTTTTCACTGTGGTCCGATGGCAGGGCAGGGCGACGACGAGCCACGTCAAGATCCTTGGATCAGGGAGGCGGCACAGACACGGGATTGCACCCCATGGTGTAGTGGTGTCTGTCCTCGGCTACTTCAAACCACAGCCAGCGAGCCAGACTCTCCTCGTTGGTGACACCATCAAATTGGGGGTATGAGTCAAGTGGTCGCAGCCGCAAAACAGCCAAAGAGGAGTTCCAGCCCAAGGAGGGGAGAATTATATGCAGTGCCCAACTTGCACCCATCGCAGCTATAGCCATCCCCCTCCCTGTGGCTCCTGCAGACGGTGTTTGTTGGCACGACTCAACACCCATCCAACAGGGCAAATAGAGGAGTTCTATACACGAACTCGGTGCTGTGTGCACTAACTGGCCGAATCGGCTGTCTTTCCCTGGTGACACGCACTAGCGCTTGAGTAATCTCGCAGAATTTGCTGTGATTCGCACTGTGTCACTGTGTGTGCTATACGATTGCAAACGCTGGCAGTAAACGATAACAGCAAAAAGAAAAAGGAGGCGTTGGTTCTTTAGGTGCGAAAAAAATACCCCTCTTCTGTGGTTGCAGTATATATATATAGAGGCAGATCGAGATACGGAAGAGAGCGGTTATTGTTTTAGTATCTATCAGTTGTTAGTAGTCTGTGTTAGTATATAACAAGTCTCAGCAATTCGGAATAACATATAAACACTCACTATAGCATCACCTATTCATACATCTCATACAATACAAATAAACAATGTTCAAGTCTTACATTCGCAGCATTAGCAACAACTTGATGAGATCGTCGCAAGTGACATCTACCGCCTTGAAGCCTTCAACCTCAATAACCATCTACCACAACACAAACTCGTTGCTTTCCAACTCGTTGCTCGCCAAGTTGAACAACTACTCCGAGTTGCCATGTACCTTACACAAGTACAAGGACTCCAAGTCCAACCAGGTCACATACAACACCACCATAACTAGCAATAGAGCCAAGTTCAATGTGGATCTCAAGTTGAACCAGCAATTGTCGCAGCAGGACTTCGACTTCATGGTTGGTGAATGTGTTGACATCCACCCAGACAACAGATCCATCTTGATCCAATTGTTGTTGAACGACTCGTCCAAGCAAAAGTCCAAGTTGTTGAAGAACTTCGATCTTCACGACCAACAAGTCAACTTCGACGCTGTCAAGCACAACACTAAGAAGTTCCCAATAATCATTGACTACACCAACAAGTTGATTGCTAACGATGAAACTTCTTTCGACAGAATCATATCTAACTATATCTCATGCGGAATCCAAAACTTCCTGCAATCCAAGCCTGTTCGTTTCGTTGAGGAAGTGAACTCAAACAATTCCGGCAATTATTTGACGTTCAAGCAACAACCACAACAACAGTCACAAACACAGCAGCAACAGAACCCATTGAACCACAATTTGATTCACCCACACATTGCTGAATTTGCTGATTTATTTTAAGTGAATCACAAACACATTACAGAATAACATTTATCATTATGATATACTAATACATTGGGACCGGTTTAATAATTTTTTACTTTTTTTTTCTTTATCTTTCTTTATAGATTAATTAACACCTGAAAGATTTGCATAGCTATTACCTGTAGATACCCGTAAGTGAAGAGTCATGAAATATGACATAATTACAATTAGTTTCCAGCTCATTGGAATGAATAGGATCGAAAGGACGCCAGATAGAATACAAATGGTATTAGTTGACTCTTTTGCTAAGGATTCACAACTGATAAGATCTTGAGAATTCATTCTTTGTAACCATAAATAGAACGACGTATGAGTACAATACACCGAAAGAGTATTCTCTTGAAGATTACACAACCAACATGATACATATGTAGCAACTAATTCGTACATTACTCGTTACCACAATCTAATCTTTATCATAAATACATAAGTAAGTATCACTAAATTCCCATTCTCCTAATCACATACTTCTGGGCAATAACTCCAAAACTCAAGTCCAACCCTTGCTTAATCCAGTCTCTTATCCACTCACGTGGGTCAATGTCACTATCACCAAACTGCTCCAAGCCTTCTCCATCTAACCACTTAGCCCACCTCAATGGAAATGGTTGTGTCTTAGTGATGATGGTAATATTGTTGGTTATATCTTTTAATATGATGGTGAAAGAGAAAGAGTCAGCGTTGTTAGATTCAATCAAGATCGCCTTATCCTCGTCGTCAGAAGGTGTTGATTTCTCACTGTCGTCAGTTTCTATGCTGGTGGTTATAGGCTGGATGGAAATAAACACATTGGATTTGTTGATCTGCTTAATGGCTTCTTCTTCTGCCTCTTGTTTGACCTGATCCTCTTCTTCTTTGTGTCTGACCGGCTCGCTTTCTTTCATGATCTTCAAGTAGTTCTTAATTGCGCTTTCTAAGTTAGCAAAACACAACTTTTCACCATCAATCACTTTCCCATAGAACATATTCAATTTCACGGAGTCGTCACTGCTCTTGTGGTTGATATCGTTAACGGTGACTCTGATACCGCCCTCCACTTGTCCCATTACGGCATTGAAGTTGTGTGCAATCAATTTTGTCACGTATTGCAAATTGTAAAGGTCGTAGACAACCAAAATGTTGAGCAACTCGTCATCGTCGTCAATCAACCCTTGTTTGATCTGTTGGCTCATATTGAGCACAATTGAATTGAGTCTTCCAGCAAGATCAGATGTCACGTTTGTGTTCTCCTGTTGGAATTTCTGTCTCTGCTGGTTCAACTGGTTAGTTGTATTGCTTGCTATTTGGTATGTTGTTTCGCCAATGGTTTGTGCGTTGGAGGCAATGGTTCCCCAAAGCGACGACACCTTGGTACTACCTTCTGTAGACCACCAGTTTGTGATTGAGCTTAACGGATCGATTTCCAACTCTTCATTGGCATCGAGCACATCGCCATTGGAGTCAACGTGTGAATCTATGGTTGTATCGCCGGTTTCATTACTGTCTTTACTAGTATCCTGGGATTCGGATGCAGCCGTGTCCTTTTCGTTGGCGTCCAGCTTCTTCTTGGGTTCGAACTTGGCCTTTGAAGGGCTTGTTGAAGCGGTTCCTGTTTTGGTTTTCTTTTCGTGCTGGGCCAACTCGTCCAAGAACTCCAAGAAGTCTTCGTCCTTGCCTGTTGACGCCTGGGATTCTGGTTCTTCCTTGATATCGGAGATGTTGGCGTCTTTGGGCTTGGTTGGTTTGGGGGTGCCTGACTTTGAGTCAGGCAAGGAGTTGATGAAGTCTAGGACGTCCTCAGCCTCGGTGGTAGGAGCCATTGTGCAGCGGTTCTGTTGGTGTGCGTTGGTGGGTCGATCTGGGCTGTTAGACGATGTATGTGTGCTACGACCTACGGTGTGTGTTCTCTGATGTGACGTGTAGTCATAAAGAACTGTGATTAAAAGAAAAGAAAACACGGAGAGAGGAGAGCGGCTAAATCTTTTTTCGTGGAGGCGTGTGCAGGTGTGAGCGTGGTGGTGAGAATAGTGAGTGAGGGAGAGTGTAGTGAGCCTTACAATGGGAGAGTTGGGTGGTTTTAGTGAGTAGTTTTAGTGAGAGGTTTTAGTGAGTAATGTATGGTGAGTAGTTTATGGTGAATAGTGGAACATTAGTGTATTGTGAATTCATAGTGGAATATTAGAGTAGAGTGGGAGTTGTTGTAGTGAATGATAGTAGATGGATTTTATAGTGAATAGTAATGAGAGGTTAGCGTGTAGTGAGTTCATAGTGACTAATTTATAGTGCGTAGTTTATGATGAATAGTAGCGAGAGGCCAGTTTACAGTGGTGGTGTGTAGCGGATTTATAGTGGAATATTAGCGTATAGTGGGAGGGTAGTTAATGCAGTTTTAGTGAGAAGTTTTAGCTTATAGGGTCAGCTAGTGAGAGAATAGATTATAATGAATTCATGGTGGGACAATAGTGCAGAGTGAATAATTTACAGGGAACACGAGTGTTTAATGAATGATTTATAGTGGAGAATAGTTTATACTGAATAGTTGATACTTGCTATATAGTGTATAGTGGGACAGTAGTCTATACTGACTAGTACAATGGAGAATAGTCCCCATTGTCGTATATAAATTTTGCAATCGCATCTTTGGGTAGAGTCTTCGTTATCGAAATGGTGGTGATCTTTGCTGTTTTCGTATCTCTTATATAAAGAATAAAATAGGCTAATTAGATAAGTTTATATAAGAAAGCTACAGCAAATAAAACAGATAAAAACAGATTTAATAATTCAATAGTGTTAACATTATTCATACATTATGTAATAGTATACCCTTTTATAGCTACCAGGGAGTATACATCATGTGTATGTGTATGTATTTGTATATGTATATGTACATCTATATTCACAATAATGACAAGACTCTTCTCTTCCTAGCCTATGGAATTAGCATATGGAATTACACCAATGATCTCAACATACACTTGGTACTTCCTCACTATCTTACTCTCCCAAATTCTTGTCACTCTCGCTTTCCCTCACTTTCCCTCATTAATCGTTTGGCCTCCCTCTCTAAATCGACTTCTCCCGCTAATTTTCCCTCACTAATCGTTTTCTCCCACTAATTTGTACTCACTCGCACTCGCCAGGGGTTTGAAAAATTGGATGATTGTGAATGGAAGATGGAGAAGAAGAGAAGACATAATAGAACACCAGTAAGTGGACTAGAAAGCTAAAAGGAAGAGTAAACCTCGTCGCAATAAGTTTGTAGTTTGCCTCATAATACACCACAGTTAATAGTATCCCCTCCAATGCATCCCCAGTTAGACAGGAACAGATTCGACACCTGTGATAAGTTGATGGACGCTCTTGAAGAGTGCCATCGCCAGGAGTTCATCAAGCAGTGCTTGGGCATGTGTAACTTCGAGAAAAACGAGCTCACCAAGTGCTTGCAATACACAAGAGTCAACGACGCCAACGAGAGAATCAGAGAAACCCGTGAAAGAAATAAGAGATTGGAGTTGAAGAGGAAGCAACGCGAGGAAGAGACCTATGGTAAGAACGGCTACTTGAAGAAGATGGTGGAAAGGGAAGCAGAAGCCAAGTTGAAGTTGCAGCAAAACAAAGATTAGATAGAAAAAACAGGGTGAAAGTTGTAAACTACCCCCTTCTGGGAGATGTAGATTGGATTATATGGAAAAAGCATAGATCGATGAATAATAGTTACTTGATACCTTTATTCATTGGCAAGAAGATGTTGACAAACAACTCACAAGATGTCTTCCCATTCAACTTCTCTCCCCACAACAAACACACACAAATCATACATAGGTAAGGATAGGAATTATGAAAATATCATTGTACATAGATCAATATAGGCATTATAAATAAGATCAGTAGAAGAACACTTTACATGTGATTCCGCACATAACAAAACACTTCTACAGCTATGCCGAACAGTTTCTTCGAAGATACCTCATCACACCCCTTTTCTACATTCGAATATTCTCTTTCATTCTAACAATCATGCATTAAAACTAATCTTGACGGGTTCTTAACGTTCTCTTGACTACCTTATCCTTGGTGACGACGTACACGATAGCACCCCAACCGGATAACGCATCTCTATCCACAGCATTCAACAAAGCCTGACTGATGGTCTCAAACAAATCTTCAGGCTCTAAGTTGGGCTCGTAGAGGGACTCACACATACCGTACAATTGATCGGTAGCAGTACCACTCACGATGAAATCTTTGGCGAAATCAATGCATCCAATCAAGTCAAATCCACAGATGAATGGCTTTGAAGTCTTGGAGTCCAACCCGGCTACAATTGGGCCAACAAAGTATGGTCCGAATCTCTTCTCGTATAACGTAGAACTGACCAAATTGGCCAAAGTTTCAGGCTCGATCTGTCTTTCTTCTCGTAATTTGTATAGGTTATTCTTGAAACGGAATGTCTCCGATAACGTGGTCACATCAGTGGCCAAACCAGTCAATCCCAAGAAAGTCTTGTCTCCGAACTGGAAGATCTTCTCGAAGTTATTGGAGATACCAAGCGATTGGTTACCCAAACGTAAGTCACAGGCTATGGCTATACAGTCTTTTCCCACCATGGCGACGGCGGAACCACCATTCATCGAACTAGGGTCTGACATGGTGCTATGATACTATTATTACGATATGATTGTGGTGTTTGGTGATAGTTCACTTGTACTGTTGAATCACTGTAGAACTATGGAGAACTGCAAGGAAAGGCCGAGATATCTAGTAATAGTTTTGCTTTTTTTGCCCTGAAAACAACGATTGGTACCGAAAGACTATTCTATGTGCGCAAACGATGGATATATCGTACAAAAGAAGACCAATTGACCAGTTGTATTCACTATTCAAGTGTACTGTTCTTCACTTTGGTGGCGTACATACTTAAGAACGAGTTGGTAAAAGGTCGTGTGGTGGCGATAATGTTGTGTGCAGGATAAAGGTTGATAGCGGCATGGGTGTTTTGATGGTGTCTGTTTTGGTTTTGTGTTTTTTTTGCGGCAATAGAGTGATTAGAATTTAAAATTACTTTAAAAGATCCTTACTTATTTTTATTAACAAGTTTAGATAAAGCGATTGTTTTTCCCCTTCCCCTAATCACTTATACACATAATAAAAGCATCGAGTTTTTCTGGTCGGGGTTTCAGCAAACAATTAAACTTCTATAATGATTGTCTAAATGCAAATAATATAAAATATGGCGATGTTCTTTAAATGGTGGTGGTGGTAGAAACTTCCATTCGAGGGGATGAAGGGGTGGTCTTCTATGGCAAGCAGTACAATTGAGGTTGTAGATAGCGAGCGGTGGTGGTATTCTACGACAATAATTGAAAACAGTGCTGAAAGTCTACCGTGTTGTGGAATTTAAGAGACTATTCTAGAATTCATCTATAGAATAATACTAACACACATCCACTGCCAGAGATTGAAATAGATTCAATACAAGAGCAGGTAAAATAGGACTGTAGCTAATCCAAATACTACTACCGTGTACAGGTGAGGTGCCGAAGATAGCGAGTGGATCATGATGGTGGTGCAAACCTTCAGTCAAGAAGCCAATGGAGCGGTGGTAGAAGCCTTTTAGCCTGTAAAGATTTTGACCATCATTATGGATATTTGAAATTCAAAAATAGCGACAAATATAAATTATGCCCTCTTTGTGTGACTAAGTTTATTAGTGTAGATTACATTAATTTACATATCAACAAGTCCATGAAATGGCAGCGGTGGTGGTAATAGGTGGGCCCTTAACTATGGAAAGCAAGAGTCGTGGATACCGCATTTTCCTTTCTTGGTGATTTGAGAGATAGATGGAGCAAGTTCAGTTAAGGTAGAGGGGAATAGTGAACAATACGACACGAAATGAAGGTTTCAAGGAGAGATAGAGTTGGGCAATGTAATAAAGTGTTGGCGAATTGTACTACTAGCTGTTAACCACGAGAAGTTCTAGATATTAGGGAGTTCTCCAGCATGACTAGCAGGTGCCTAAAAGAGAATCATAATCTCCAATATTGCAATTGACAATTCCGACTCTTCTCTTGCATAGATCTGAGACATACTGGATTATCAAAAGCATTTTGCAAAATTTGGGAATACCCATATGCGGCTTATAAGTAACTATTGTAATTCGACTTCGAGCAACCCAAGGTATTATCAATGCTCAACCAAAATCGAGTTAAATCAATCAAGATTCCCAGATAAAGATTCCCGGATAACTCTCTATTCTTCGAGAACGGCAGCAAGTCTTTCCAGATTTTTATGCTCCCCTACCATTCTCTCTGTACCCACCTACTCTGTTCCATGGAAGTAAACTACATCAGCGTTGGCAGGAGATTAGCTTCATGGATCAGCAATCTTTTGTGCATTTCATTAGCTCTTGCAGAAGCTAGCCGAGGATAACTTTGCAGCTAACTTAGGTAGCGTCATTTCGCCAAATCTAAGATCAAATATCAAGCAATGTGCTTCAATTCTGCAACTACGTTATCCCAAAAAGGATAAAATCGTTAGTTGTCTACACCGACAGGTTGTTAAGTGGTCTCCGTATTACCGGCGCACCCCAATGACTGCATTCAATGCCCTGTTGATTGATGCTCTTATTGCATACAGACCCACTAGATACCGAACCATAAGACCGTTCAATGCCACTTGCAGCTCTCAGAAGTCCAATTTCTTTGACATAGAAGAGATTAAACCCGTTTAGAGCTCTATCTTGATAGTAATTATTACCAAGTTGTTACGTTTTCGCAGCCCATTTCAAAAAATGATCAGTCTCCTGTTTCATGAACAATTTCTCACATTACACTTATCGCCAGCCACCTTTTTTTGCCTCATTCGCTTCCCAATATTTGGCGCCTTTAACATTGCTACATCGAGCCCCTCTTCTCGCCCCTTACAACTTGATCTAGTCCCCCGGTAACATCCCTAGCTGTCTCCGTAATCCCTATGGCCGCTGAACCACGCGACTTTACTGGGGACCTGCATATATCGATAAGGACCCTTGCTATTCCGAACCGGGTGCATGTGCAGCCGTTGCGTAAGAATGCAGTCTGGCATGCAGAAAAGCTTATTGTTCGAGCTATATTGTTACCACGGCATTGGCCCAAACAGGGCAAATTAAGTGGAAGTTTTTTCATGACGACGAAGGGTGGTATTTGACGTGTCCCTGATTTCAAGGGGGAGTCTCAGATTCGTGGCTCATTGTCGCTGTAAAAAAGTACCTGAAATTCGTGCCACAGAAAGCAGTCCCGATCTGAGGGGGATTAGCACTGCCATGTAGCTTAATTAATTAAATATTATTATCTTCCTGATCACTTAATTAAGGTTATCATATGATTCATGATTAGTTGGCAAAGACACCTTGGTTGTGGTCTTTTGGCTAGTCATGGGGGTCAGCAATACGGGTTAAGTTAAAGGCCAGCTAGAATCATGTGAACCCTGAAATTTACAGTGAAAAAATTCTCTCGTCACAGCTCTCGTCGCAGCTCTGTGGTGCTCCATTTAAGATACCAATTACCACTTTAAATGGTTGCAACAACCCAATCTTATTACGAATTGCATGCCCTGGAATATCTTTAAACTTGTAAATGGTTAATTGGTTGCTTTGACATGCATGGCTTATGCATAAAATCGGCCAATTCCATAGAACCATCTACGTAGAATGCAAAGATTTTCAATTATATTCAGATATGGTAGCGCATTACCAAGAGCATTTCCTTATGACACATAGAGGATGGGGTGTTTTCTGGAATTTGGTGACGGTAGCATATATGGGGCACCTGGTAACAGACTTAGTAGGCGTCTTGGCGTAAATTAGGGGCCACTTGTAAGGAAGAATGTCTCCCATTCACCGGGGCATGTACAAAATACGAATTCACTAAACAAATAAATACATTAAAACATACAGGCGAAGGGGTATACATAGATAAAATACACAGTTTAGGAAATAATAACGGCAGTAGGCATCTCAGTAGCTCTGATAGCCAACATTGGTTCTTTCATCATGGTAGCAGAAGCGAATGACTCTGTAGACATGTTTGGAGTTTCCACCTTAGTCTCCAACTCTTCAGGTTCGTCTTCTTCCTTGATTGTGTCTGTGCTGAAAGTATGGGATCTCTCCAGCTTAGCTTCGTCTCTGTTCGAGTTAGCGGTTTGCATCAATTGGTTGATAGGACTCTCGTTGTCCTTGAAGTTTGCCAATGTGAAAGTCTTTGGTGATTTGACCAATGGAAAAGGTCTTCCATCTTCCATTTCCTGGCGGAATTGTTGGTGAGTGATGGTGGTTAAGTTTTGAATTGACTTAGAAGATTGAAATGTAGGGATGATTTTGCCAATGTCTTTCATGTTGAAGAACAACTTCTTGATTTCGTACTTGACTAATCTAGTCAAGTCGTCATCATCCTTGCCAGAAGGACCGTTCTCTTCATCATAAACAATGTCTTCATCATCCAACGTAGCCTCGAACCTGTCTTGTTCTTCCAAGTCGAACCTCAATTGTAAACCGAAACCTAAGATGATCAAGTAGTTCTTGTACTTGTTCAACTCCATCTTGTACTCTTCTAACTTAGCGTCGAAGTTGTGAATGATCTTGGAGTAGTTAGAACCACCGTATTGCTTCTGTGGCAAACCTTGGATGAACTTTTGCTTCATTTGCTTGAATTCAGCGTCCAACTTCTTAGTGTGGTCGTAGTACTTCAAGGTCTTGACGAATTGCTTCATCATACCCAAGTGATTAGCCTCGTTGTCTAAGTCATCAACAACGATGTAGTTAGAGAGGTAGACACCTCTGACAACAGATTCCCATTTCTGGATATTCTTAGCTTTCTTGAATTGATCTCTGTGAGAGATTAACCCATCCAAGTTAGTCCATCCATATTCGATGGAGGAAACACTCTCCTCCAAAGTAGGGATGGCAGTAATCTTAGATGCCCAGAAGTTACAAGTGTTGACGAATTCCAAGGCGATCTCCTTGGTTCCGGACTCGAACATGAACTTCTTAGCTGGCTTCTTGGAAATCTTAGGGAAGTTCAAAGACCACATGTAGGTCTTCTTACCAACGGAAGATCCAGAGGCTGGAGAAATGACGGCTTTTTCCAATTGGGCGAATGTGGAACACAAGTTATAGTTACCGATTTTAGCTGCGTTCTTCAACCAATTACCGTCCCCAATTTCTTCGTCGTCATTTTCCTCCTCGAAGTCATCGAATTCAGTGATAGTCATCAACTGTTGTTGTCTCTTCTGCTTGATCTTACGCAATCTCTGCTGGTGCTTCTTGATGATCTTGGGGTCAAATGAGTATAATGACAATTCACCCTTAGAAACAACGACGAAGTTCTCAACGTACTTGTTAGCGTTTAAGATAGTGCTAGATGTACCGACAGCAGAAGAAGAAGCCTTGCTGCTACTTTGGTTAGAGTTTCTGCTGAAGAAAGAAAAGAATCCACGGTGACCACTACCAGAAGTAGAAGTGGTAGAAGCAGCTGATGAGATAGGAGGAGCAATTTCTTGAGTAGAGTCTTGTTGATCGTTGTTGTAAACCTTCAACTTCAACAAACCTTCCTTCAAGTATGGAGAACCCAGTAACTCCAAGGTCAAATCGTATTGATCCTGGTAGTCATCGATGTTGAAGTTCTCCAAGTTCTGTTGCTGCTCGAAGTCGTCGTGCAAGCCTTGGAAGTCGATTCTGTTAATGTTCTGAGTGTCAATAGACAACATAGAAACATTGTCATCACCGAAATTGGAGTTTGTAGATTCACGAGAAACAATGGAAGCACGAGAAGCTCTCTTGGTTAAAGAGTGAGCGATGTTACCATTGTTACGCAAGTGGTCCATAGATTGGCGGTTTCTCAAAGAAATGTTTGTAGATCTTGACATTTGAGAGAACTGCGATGGGTTACCGTTCTTGTAGAACTTCTGTTGGTCAGACATCAAAGCTCTTGTGAAACCGACACGCGCGTTCTTGTTAGCGTCACGGTTGGAAAGCGGGTTTCCAGCGGTGTATTCAGAGACGGCAGAAGTGGCGGTGGCCAAGGATGTGCGGCGGTTGGAAGAGGTGTCAGTAGACCAGATAGAAGAGTTGCTTGGCTGTCTTGAAAGCTGTGGAATCTCATTGCTAGCAAGGTGCAAGTCCTCCATGTTTTCTGAGTGAAGAACGTTGCTCATAGATCTTGGAGAACTAAGAACGGAGTTCCCTTGCGGAACAGATGGAGACTTTTGGTATTGTTGTTGTGATGGGAGAGGAGGAAGGTCAGCCCTCTTGCTCAAGCTTCTAGCCAGAGCAGCTTGGCGGACATAACGGCGGTGCTCATAGACTTCCTCGTCCATAGGAGTGGCCTGCTTTAAGTGCAACTCCTTTCTGGCCAAGTCGTCGTAGAAGTTGCTCAACTCCTGCTCGATGGTGATTCTTTGCTTGATGGAGAGTTTCTTCAGAGTCGATGGGTTCTGCTGCATGAAAGTAGAGAATGTGTTCTTGATGAAGTCGGCCTGCGAGATTTTCGACTTTCTGCTCAACTCGGAGTTGTGCAAAGCGGTGTTAAGGAGAATCAACGAGTACATGATGATGTAGATTTGCTCGAAGTTTCTGGTGCGGAAGATGTTTGTTGGGTGCTGTTTCAAGTACGACTTTGTGAACGACGAGAGAATACGGTCGATTTCCTGCGATTCGCCCTTCAAGTACAACTTGGAGCAGAGGTTACGCGTGGACTTCAAGAGGTTCTCGTCCCAGCTGAACAAGTCCATGTAGTGGGTTCTGATCTTGGTGCTTTCCTCGTCGCTTGCAGCGAGGAACTGGGTGTATTCCTCAGGGCGGATGGAAACAAAGTCCTCCTGGTACAACTTGATAGCGATATCGCGGTACTCGTCATCGTCTTGCAAGACTATGCTGTCTATCACGCCTGATGAGCTCTTACGCGATTGCGTTTCCACCACGTCGACGACGTTGGTTGCCGAAGGGTTCAAGGTGATGTTTCCGTTCGAAGACGACGTTGACGCGGACCTGGGCTTGGAGACTCCCGAGACCAACGTCACTGCGCTGTCGGATCTGCCCGTGTGGGTTGGCTGGGTGTTTGGAGCGTTCATGGCTGGGGCCGAAGGAGCTGAAATTCTCTCATCGGAGCCGGCCATCGACGCTTTGTGGGGGTAAGGCTGGTGCATTTCGACCTTTTCGGCCTTGAAGTAGATGGACGCTGGGCTGGTGGGCGGGGTGAGGGACGCTGCCAGGCTGGTGGACAGAGCTACCGTGAAAGAAGTATGGGTATTTAAGTTAGAAACCGCCGAAACCATCGAATGGATTGTTTCTGGAGACGACATGGTTGTTGTGTGTGCAGGAGTGGTATGTTATAGGGGTTTTGGTTGGAGGGGTTTTCACAAAGGGTGTTTGGAGGGGTCTTCTTGGACAATGGAGAATGGGATGAATGGGGTTTTGGTGGGATACGGGCCAGGGTAAGAGGAGCCGGTTGGGAGGTGGCACTGGGGGTTGGCGTGGTTCGTGTAGTTTTCGGGTGAAAATACGAATACGAAACGAGCGAAATACCAGGAAACAGAATGGGACAATACCGTGATGGGTGTGGTTTTGTCCGTTGGCTGCTGCTGCTGTTGTGGTGCTATAGCGTTGGCTGCTAGTTGGCTGCTGGATGAGAGCTTTTGTAAGTTAGAAGACACTGAGTCGTGATGCTAACTACACAATAGTGGTAAAATTAAATATTAAGAATATTAATAGTTTTAACGATAATAGGAGAGCGCTTCCTGATTACACGGCAAAAATTCAATATTAGACGATTACTCTGCAAACGAACAACACCAAAGACTGAAAGAAAAGAGACGGGGCCGGTTCATTATATACGAACGATATGGGATATGGGGTGTGAAAAGAACTACAGCTGCAGCAACGACTCCTGGAAGCGACTAGCACAGTGGGATATTTTGGGAGTGTGTTTAGCTGTTTAGGTGGTTCTATGACTGGGCCCAGTAATAGATCCACAATTCGAGGAAGAGAGATACAGATGGGCATGCCCCGAAGCAGCGCAACCTTCGGGCTCGGTTCTTGGGATTGGCTATACGTACATCGGCGACAGGCGAACATGGATGCTTTAGGAATTTCTGAATTAGTTTGGGAATATTATTTTTCTCGGTTGGCGGATTACATAGGGTCCGAGGAGGATGTTTGGATTTTAGACGTGCTGTAGCAATAGTGTGTTTCACCGCTAAAAGCTTATTCCAAGGCGACGGGCTATCAAAAATCGCACCCAAGAGATAGGGCGTTATCTGGTTTTGGTTATACAACATGAATTTCCAGGGGTACCAAACAGGACAACTGCTAGCTATTGCCTTTGGCTACCATTGCCTCACGTAGGGCCCCACCTCATGAACTTGACCCTGAGGCCTCCTTCCTAGCCGGTGCTAGAACATGGCCCCTGAGAACTGACGGCTGTGCTGAGCTCGCAATCTCCAACCTCCGTGCCCTGGCTAAGGAACAGGTTTTTCTGTGAGGATGTGCGATTATTTTGCAACCCAGATGGGTCATCCAAAGTCCAAAAATGGCGGTATCCAAGATGCAAAACAACTGGGAATTCCATGGCTGTTGCTTATATGCTACGGTTCTTCACACCAAAATTCTGCGACCCTGCAAATCCTTTTGCGATTTTTGCTTCATGCCTACGCTGTGCATTGTGTTGTGCCATCCAAAAATTCATATGTCAAGTGTTGCCTCATCTTTATCAAACCCTGTAGTCAGAGAGCGGCTTACCTATTCGGATATGTGGTTGAGCATTCTAATATTTTATTTTTTGTAATTATTTTCTGGCATACAACTATTTTCTTAGTTGAGTAACTTTTTGACACGCACGCGTTATTCTTGCAATCTACCCGTACCGTGGATTGTTTGTCAGGTTCTTCGCTGGGATTGTTCCCACTGCACTCCGGGTATCAGCGAAAGGCAGAAGCACATAATCAGCTTTGTTGGCTCATGTCATGTAGGCAATAAAACGAGATGCTCTCCCGTCACAGGGTAGTCATCCATTGCGCATGGCGCGGGCATGGGGGTTCAAAACTAATGCACCACTTCACTACTCTTCGTTTTGCTTTCACAGCGAAAATTCGTGATTGGGCAGCAGTATTTTTCACGCCATAAAATCACAGGAACCCTGTAGAATCGTGGATCCTCTCCCTTCCTCTACTTGAACTTCCCATGTCTACACCTATCTCCTTTGTAAGTATTCTTCGGGTGCATGATACTATGCACACTTTTTTCGATTGCATAGAATTACCGCATTCAGACAGTGAAAATTAAGGGTATATGCCGGTGGCCGCCAGCTGCCTAATTATGGTTAGTCGGTATCCTCGTTGATTCAGTTTTAGTACAGCCATATTGCTGAATGGGGTAAATCCACTTTATTTTTGTAAAACTTTTTTTTGGCTACGGTGCAGAAAAAGCTACAGGGTCCTGTTTGACAGTAGCCCAATTGCACATGCTTGCCTGAAGGTGGAAAGCAGGGTTACAGTGCTTGAATAATAATCGACTGCGTAGGAGCTGACAGTTGAAACTGCTGATACAGTTGAAACAGTTGATACAGTTGAAACGGAGAAATTCCCTACTTGGGGGTGTGAATAGGTTTGGACTTTGATCTTTAGAGAGAAGAGGTAATCTAAAAGTCGTCTTCTCGAAGTTGCTATCTTGGCTCGGAAATTGGTGGTCTTTCTCCATCTGGAGCTCAGCAAGAAGCCTTTCTACCAAAATCTTCACACCCACCCTTTTGCCCTTATTTCTTCACAAGACCAACAGCGACAGCCACAAGGATATTTTCTGCAGGGTTCCTATTGTCTTCACCCTGCCTAGATTATACATTACTACAACGGGCGATTTAAGCTTTAGGTGTTACTGGGGGTGCGTCAAGGTGAATAATCAGTTGCCTACTCCTAAACTCCGCCCTACATGTACGCATAATTGTTCTTATGTTCATCTGCTTATAGAGATTGTGAAGCCTATTCAAAAAATTGCTTACAATAGAGATTCAAGCACGGGCAGAAGCTCATTGGGTGTCTATATTCCCTGCTTATTTTTTAGCCGAGTCCCACTGCAGTATCTTGCCTTCATTGTTTCATGTAGTAAGATAATCAATTTCTCTTCTTAAATGCAACAACCATAGGCCAAACGTACCCGTGGAGTAGATTGCAGCAGTCATATGATTTAAATTGTTGGGAAGAAACTATGAGTGGGATAGTAGCGAGAGAGTTTACGAATATCGGCTCCGAGGCTCTTTGTTCTCGTACGTCATTATGTGTTTCTTACATAGATTTTATCATGTACTACTAATTTCTCTCTCTCTGTTTGTTGTGAATTGCCTCTTCTACAACTCGCAAGTGACCTACGATTCCAGTTGAACATCGATTTCTTCCTAGATTGAGCTAAAGTCATTACATGCTCATTTATGTGTGGCGACGCGTAATGGAGGAAGCAATTCCTAGCGACGTCGCGAATCTATACAAACACCGACGCCAAATTGTGACCGAATTGGTGGTTTCCAGCCTTCTAAATGAGGAGAACACAAGATTTCAAAACAAACTCTAATAATTAACACAAAAAGTTCATCTTGGATTATTTGTTTATTCTCTATTAAGCGAGACCATTGGAGGGTCAACCATGATGCAGAAGTAAATATTATGAGCAACGAAAAGTTGCACTCGGGAATCGGTATGGTTGTTTGGGTAGCCCTTCCCAATCGAGTAAGACACCACATGATGGTGACAGATCTTATTTACAATGAAGATCATATAAACTACTGTAAAATTACCCGTAAACGTTCCCATCCCACTGAAATTACTTCCTCGCTGGATACTTAATTGTGGAGAGATCATTAAGTTGCAAAAGATTGGGGTTTCTGGAGATTACCGCAGAACGTTATTGTTCTACAAAATCACGTTGCATTGATTATGAAGACGACTTAATGGTTGTCGTAATTCTAAATTAGTTTTAATTCTGGAGAACGTGCCGTAGTAGTATGTCACATATTACAATAGCTACAGCCTTTCCATGCCCACCACTCCACCCACTAATACACGGTTCTCGTCCATGTTGATATTGGCGCGACGTGATTCCAACTGTTTTATTGATTTAACCGAACACATCCCCAAAACACATCCTATTCCAGCTCCAGCTCCGTTGCCACCACTACCTATTCTTCTCTCTTCTTTCAGAACCCACTATCCATTCGCCTATGCAAGCTGCTTCTGTCACTCGCTTCCCCGTCCTTCGGTGCTACACACAAAATCGTCTCGTTTTTCACAGCAAAAAATCAAATCGCAATTCGTTTGACGATTTTGTATTTGGTGGTTGCTAGTGGTTCTTTCTTACTGGTTACGCCAATTTGTTAGTTGTTGACAACTTTTTCGCAGCCGTGTAAGTTGTTATTCGTTGATAATTCAGAGGCTATTTGTTCTGCATAAATATAACACAGGGAAGAGAAGCCTTTGATTGATTTTGCATTCGGTTAGTAATCAGTTGGGATCTATTAGAATATTAGGTTTCGCTTTTTTGCCACCATGCCTTCACCGATCCAGATTAACACTCCGGATGAATTGACTTCCCGTGTGATCGAGAACCTCACAGAGAGTCTCCAGCAGAAGAGTCCCATCGACTCCTCGCTTATAGACGGCTATGTGACGATAATGCCCAATATCGACGTCGTTCAGTCAGTAGGCTCATTTTTACCAATCATTAACCTGATCTTGGTGGATGAAAATTACTCCGACATCGACCCTTACCATTTGCTAGTAGATTTGTTGGAAAAGGTATTGAGCCGTCTTTCGTTCAACCAAATCCTTGAAATCTATCCGCTGGAATATATAATAGCGAACCTCGCCAATACCAGTAACCCTGGTATTACTAAGCTCTGTCTCCAGATCGTGAATTCTAAGCTACAAGAGGGAGATACAGTTCAATTCATTCAGAGGAATGATGTGGCATACATTTTGGTGAAGAATTATCTTTCCGATAAGCTGTTGGACCTTGGAATTGTAAATCAAATAGAGTTGTTCGTGAATCTGTTGATTCTTAACAACAAAAGTGCCATCTTAGATGATATAATTGGAGGAACCAAATTTGTCGAACTTTACTACTCCACAAGGAACCAAGATCACAGCACACTCTTGGCCAGACTATGGGATTTTATCTTGATCCTTTTGACATACCAGAATGAACTACCATTGGATTCAAAGCTTTATGTTTTCTCCAAACAAGAAATCGTGGAACTCGGCGACGACCCATTGTTCCTCATCTTACTAGTTCAGTTCTATGGAAAGTTGATCACCGAATTGGATCACTCTGAGAGCTCTAGTCTTACTGTTTTCGATAACGTGAAGTCGGCTATAGTGGACTTGTTAGAATTGTATAAGGATCCGGCCACGGATGACTTCATAAAGGTTGACATTATAGATATTCTCGTCAAGTTGTCGTATGCCTCGAACAGGAAATTGGTTGAATTTGGGAATGAAGTCGGCTCTGCTTCAGAAGTATTCAAGACATATAATCTACTCAAAATCTACGAATACGATGAGTCTGACATCAAACTTCTAGGCAATGTCAACCCAGACACTATCGTTAAAGCAAATTCAAATATCTATACTGACGTGTTGTCTCATTTGTCATTGTTGAATAACAAGAAGTACTTCACAATTCTACTCAATTTCATTGGATCGGCAGTGGTATTCCCTCAACTTGAGGATGACTATTTCAGCACATCCACTTTATCGCATCTACCAACTGATAGGTTATACATTATATTGTTGGAATTTTCCAAGTACGAGCACTCCAGAAAGTTCCTTCTTAATCAGGCTTCTCTAACTAATGACTTTTTGGTTGACACGAGCAATCTTTCATTTGTTAACAACGATCTCTGGCATATGAAGTTGGATGTGTTGGATAACTTGATTCACTCGCAGGATTCAGAGACTCCCGAGTTGGTTCACTGGAAGCCTTTCTTGCAAGAGTCATATAACCTCATGAAGTTTGGTAGAAACCTCAAGGATGTGGCTCCTAAAGTCGATGTCCTTGATGAGACTATGTAGTACTTGTTATGCAAATATATTAATAATTACTATACTCTATTAAGCTTTGTGTTCATTGGAATCACTAGATGATCCGCCGCTTCCAGCCTTCTCCCTAATACTTTCTTCTAGCTTTTTTCTTTCTTCTTCTGCCTTTTTCTCTTTTGCTTCGTCTGCTATACGCTTCGTTCTTTTGTTGGCCCACCTAACTGTAAACACGAGAACAATGTTCAAAATGACAATCCATGCCAAAAGAACTCCCAAGTTTCTTCCTAGGTTTCCCTTCCATGTGTTGAAGAAAACCACCTTCAATGCCTCAAATGTGTTGTACATCGGCATTGCATAACCGTACCTGAATACTCCAGGCATGAGAACGAAAGGAGCAAATGTAGTAGAAATATTGAGAACGATGTTGAAAATCATCCAAGGGGCTAAGAGCACCTTCTTGTCATACGCAAGAATTACCGTAACCACATTCTCGTTGATAGCGCCACTTGCTGAAATGAAGAGGAACATAAACATCCAGAGCACCATGAATCCGGAGTGACCAAACGCAGGGTTGGTGGGAATTTGGAAGGCAATTGTAATAAGAGAATACACCAATGAAAGGACGAGACAATTGACGTTTGAAGCTAAAAACCTCCAAATCGAATAATGCTTGAACTTAAGTCTTGTACGAATATATGCATATATCTCAAGCGAGAAGTTGAACTGATGGAATGAGAATAACTGTGCATAGATCAAACCCAATTCTGAAGGACCCAACACAGCTGTTGAAAGAGCAGGACGCATATCGATAATATTGAATATCGGTTTTGAAGTAAGGATGCTTACGGTGTTATTATTGGCTAACAAGTCGGCTCTTTGGCTATCATTCAAATAGTCTTTGACAAGAGGTTGGTAGATTTGTTGTGAGGCGTAGAAACCGAGCCATGTTCCTTCAATTTGACTGACATGCTTGCTGACATACTGGTTCAAAGCAGAATAATGTCTTCCTGACTCGTAAATGACATTTACCAATTGAGAAATCTCTCCCGAAGATACGAGACTGAAATTACCCGATGCTAAACTCTCATAGATAAGCTGGGTAGAATTGGGCATGATGTGAACTCCAGTCCAGTACTTCTGATGGTGGATCTTTCTCATGACTTCCTCCTGGACTGTATTATTATGAGCTCGAGCAGATTCGATAAATTCTGAAATAGGCACAATATCCCAATTGGCCAAAGTAGTGACAGTATCATTATTTCTTATCATATCCACAAATGCATTGCCTAGCAACGGTTGTACGTTGGTTCCGTTAAGGCTGGTGAAAGCTTCATCTTCTGAGACGACCAAGAACTTCATGTTTCTGTATCTTTCCGGTCTCTTGTAGAATGTGGCCCAATATACTGAGAGAATACCTACAAACAAGCAGAATATCTTCACATACACTATGAGGAACTTCAGGGCCAACATACCTCTGGCTTTCCATAATTCCCTAGGCGTTTTTTGGGGTTCTTTCTTCTTCTCTTGTTGTTCTGGTTCACCCGATGATGAACCGGCACCCGTGATCCGAGAGTCATTGGATTTGGTTCTGTGTCCAGCAGCATTGATAGTGTCAGCTACGGTGTCGGCACCGGTCAAACGCTCTCTTGTGTTGTACTGCAATGGTGGTAGATATTCGCTGTCATCGTCTATTCGATGAGAGCTATCGAGAGGGTCGATGCTGTTTGAATTGGATATGGGCTCTGGCATGGTTCTTTGTTTGTTATGGTAAAAAGTAATTGTTTTAGGACTTCCTTGTGGTTAATTACTGGCTATCTCTATAGCCAACGGGTGAACGATGCGAATTGACCGGTTCTACCTATTTCCACTGTTCTTTGTCAATGGCTTGGTTGTTTGTATTCGTCCAACAAGATGAGTAACTGAGCTCCAATTTCGTGTATATAGAAACGGGTGTTCTATGACTCGTTACTTTCAGCGGTAATATATACTTTCCGAGGAACTAATCGTAATTATCTCAACCCCAATCTATTCAACAATACGCTTCTTCTGCTTGTACTATATTACTTATTGATGATAGGATTCCCTCCAGACATTATATATTATCTAGGGCCTGGAAAATAAAGTAGTGAATGCATGAGAAGAGTGCAGAGTCCTGTGTAAAGCTGTGATGGATAATCTAACATAGACGGGCCAAATGCATGTTGATTATGTCATCGTCGTATAAATGGCAAGCAACCGCGCGGAAGTTGCAGCGAGAGAAGGTCTGCGAAGAGTTACAGTATTTTCCAACCAAAATTCGCACCCCCCTTAACAATAATTCGTTCACTAAGGATTTAAGCTGGCGCCGAAGTCATACAAATTAAGGCGCACAGAGACTCTTGGAGTTTACATTTTCTAGTTGCTGAAAACTACCTTACTGTTGCCAAAGAATACGTTTGCCTTTGAAGAAAAAGGTTCTGAAGAATACAAATTATGGCGCCAACAAATGACAAAGTTAGCACGAAGTGGCTGCTCATTCATTCGTTCACAATTTCTTATTATGGGGCTCTCACAGATAAAGTATTCGCAATCTGTATACATTGAAAGTTGGAAAATGAATAATGAATTGACGTAAAGTAGAAATCATTCGTAAA